>JAJOZX010003367.1:305000-475000 GCA_023014485.1 Bathynomus jamesi | reverse complement strand
TGTAAGTTGAATTATAGCCGACTCAAGAATATTTCTATTAACAATGTTGCTAGAGTGAAACAAAACTGAAACATTATTCCAATCAATACAATGGGATAACTCTGACAAATGGACAAAAAGGGCACTGGACAACTGTCCCGTTCTAACGGAATATTGGTAGACTCCACTTACAATATTATATTTATTTTTATTTCTTTATTCTTTTGTGACCTGTTCCATAAAAAAGCCATTTGAATTTATATTGAAGGTCGGCCAAAGTGCTAAAAGTGTCTTTATATATATATATATATATATATATATATATATATATGTATATATAATATATATATGTATGTATATATTTATGGGTTTTTTTATTTGCCTGTTTATTTCTTTATGATTATTTAGGCTGTGACATATATATCACTAAGGCACTATTTTGTAATTAATTTTTTCTCAATTTATATTTATATTTATTTTTATTTCTTTATTCTTCTGTGACCATATAAATGTTGGCTCCTCCCACAATTTTTTTTCTATGCTTACTATATATATGTATATATGTATATATATATATATATATATATATATGTTTTATATATGTGAATATGTATGTATGTATGTTTATTTTTGTAACCTATATATTGCCTTGATCTGTCCTTTCACTCCAGTGTTCCTGAGGATGTCATTAGACGAAAGCGCTTGAGCACCCCTTTGTGTTTCTTTTTTCCTTCGTGGTTTTATTCATCATAAATACTTTTCACGTGTCACTTTCGTGAAATAATTTTTCATATATATATATATATATATAAAACTCGCAAAATATAACAACAAATTTACAAGTTCAAATATGACTAAAAAGAATATTAAATTTTACAATTTACTTTTTGCCACATTACATTATGGAGTGAACGCAGAGCGAATTTCTTTCACTAAAGTCAACCATGACACTTTTATATTTTTAAAGAATAACATTAAGAAATGACACATTATCGCACCGACAACTGCTATTAGTACTATTATTATTTATACTACTAACTACCTCAAACATACAATTGACCTCTCTAAAGATATTTCAGAAGAGCTCTTCATATTTCAAGATTTTATAAATAATTTTTAACTTAATTGAGGAATTTCGGTCTAAGGCTCAGAGAGGTTTTCTTCAAAGAGTAATTATAACCACGAAATAATTGCCAATTGATGCCATCAGCAGAGGAAGTGTGGTTTCCTTCATACTGATAACCATTTAGGTTTGAGCCATGGCAATTTTGATACCACCATGCACCGCGGAATGTCTTCGAACAGCTTCTATCGCTTGCATCGTTATCTTGATCTTTCGTTGAAAACATCTGACCGCTGTGACTAGTTAAAGAGTCACCGGCGTTTCCAGAATATTCTCCTAAATCTAGTCGATATTTCTCAGTGGCATCTCCGATGTAAAAGTGTTCGTACTTCGCCCAACGCTTTATTCCCTGAAAGTCCTCAAGGTCCACCTTCAGTTCCATTAAAGTATCACTAACGAGGGCATGAATATTGTTGAGGCCGAGCCAAAATTCTCCCGCCAAAGTGCCAAAACCAAGTTGGTACTCAACCCATTTCCTGAAGAAGTCTTCTCTTTGTGGAAGAGCATCGCGATGTTGAATCACTGTCCATCTCCCTCCGTCAGTAATTTGGTCACAGAAAACAGAAACGGGTCGATTTTCGCAACAATTAAAAGGGTACACTGTTCGAATGCCAGACTCTCTGTCACCGAAGTTGAAAAGATCCGCACAATTTCGAGGACGGTTTTGAACTTCCTTCAATTTGGCGATTGTCTTTTGCATTGAATGCCAGTGAATTTTCATTCCCATCAAAGAGGAATCTCTTGCCGAGTTCTCACATAGTGCCAAAGTCTGAGAAACGCAGTGAGGAGAGAAACCAATCTCCTCGAAGAGGTTTTCTGTTTCTCTGATCGTAGGTTCATTGCTGTCTCCACAAACGAAATTGCTCACTACAACAATCGTCAGGAAATTAATGAAAAGTAATGAAATTGACATTTTTTGGAGTTGGTTTTCCTGAACTGTTTCAGTAAATAGCTTCTAATAACCAGCTCTGAAATACCCTTTCCTTTTTATACATTTTAGTGTACTTGTCCTTGGTAATTTTATCTCGGAACATCCTTCGTCCTGTGGGTGTACCCCCATTTTAGATTAATTTTATTTCCTTTTTAGTTCATTACTGAAATCCCAAAGTGGGCGTCTCTCTCAAGTTATTGTCAAAGATGTCACAACTCATTACTTTGCGAAGTCCTATTCTGGACATTTCAAATTTTGTGTCAGTTTTAGGTTATTTTAAAAGCGATCTTAATTTACTACTATTCACCATTCATTCTTTATTAAAAAGATCATTAATTGAACGGTAAAAGGGATTTAAATTCGGGTAAAATTCCTTCAACAACATAGAGTCGTTGGAGACTTGCCACACGACAGCCATCTATTTTTCTACACACAAACTCTGTCAAATGTTGTTCATGTGCCATATACTCATGAATGGTAACGGTACCTGGTAACCAATTAATTTATATTATACCTATGGATTACAGTCCCATCTTCTAATAAGTAATTTATATTGAGAAACGTTTTGGGTATGTCGTGTGTGCAGTAATATTATTTCACAGAAAAGATAAATTTTGAAATTCACTTAACATTATGACAGCAAAATTGCAAGTTAATTATATATTTTTACAACCCAATTTTACCTTTTTAAAAGTTCACCGAAACCACATATTACTTTGTTTACTGAAAATACATTGCATATTTTCACATAAAGTTTGGTAATTTTACACCTTTTACAATTAACCATAAAGATATGTAAATGCATTTTACACAAAATATCTGGAGGTTGATTGAGTTAAAAAAAAAAATTTTGTGTAAAATTCAAATACAGACTTCCTTTTAACATTCCTCTTGATTTTTACCAATTTTTTTACAATGTACAGGGTGGGAGAAAAGTCTTTAAGGATTTTATACACAAATAATTAGTTAACAACATTATACAGATAAGTGCTGAAAGGATGAAGGAAATCAAACAAAAAGTCTAAAAGAATTTTATTCATACAAATATTTTGTTAAATTGTAATTTAATCTTGAAAGAGTTCCCCATCCGCTATGATACATTTGTGGATTCTCTCTGTGAAACTCTTCATTGTTCTTCTGAACATATCGAGTGGGATCCTTTTCAGTTGTTCATCTCTTCTGCGGCGAAGGGCCTTCACATTTCGATAAATGAAACCAGGAGTGTAGAGTTTGTCACGCAAATAAGCCCAAAGCCAGAAATCACATGGGGTTAAATCAGGTGATCCGGTTGGCCACTCGATGGGACTTCGCCGCCAAGCCATCTCTCTTCAAAGTTCGTATCGAGAATATCACGATGCAGCTGCAGAGTAATGTGGCGGTGTTCCATCATGTTGATAAAGCCAATTCCTGCTAACGCCATTAGTAAACTGTGGCAAAACTTTGTCTCTCAATACCTGGCAATAGCGTTTCCCATCCATCGTTTCTCTCGATATGTCAAAGGAAACGAGTCCTGAATAACCAATGCACACCCAGATTGTTAGTGAAGACGTTTTAACTGGTTTACTCACTCGTATTTTGCGATATTTTTTCGCCCAGTAGTGAACGTTGGGTTTGTTTTCTTTACTTGTTAAACCGAATACACAATCATCTGAAAATTGGATGTTTTGAACGAAATCTGGATCACTGTTGAACTTTTTTCTCATTGTTTCAACAAACTACAGCCGTTTATCAGAATCATCGTCGCATATGAACTTAGAGTAAATGGCTTTGTAATCGTGATTCGTGGTACACGTGTGATTTCAATATTTTTGCTACTGAAAATTTAAAAATACCCAATTCCTGTGCGCTTTTTCTCGTTTGAAGTTGTTGGATCGACTTGAAAAGTGGCGAGGATTTTCTTTGTTGTTGTCTCCTGTCGCCGTCACTGGCCTTCGGCTTCTTGGACGATCTTTAAACAGGCTCCCTGTTTCTAAGTTTGGGGTCCCAATATCGAAGAATGGTTGCATTTGATGGTGGTTTACTATAATTTTGTTGAAATAAACGCAAACTTTCTTCATAATTATTATAAGAAATAGCCCACGATACAAGATACGCTTTTTTTGTAATAATTTCAATGACACCTAAAATATACCAAGTATATTTGTTTGGGTCAGTTATCGGAAAATTTCGTACATACTTCACACACTGAACAACTGTACAGGTGTACCCCGTTATTCATAACTTCGATATTCGTAGCTTCGCTTATACGTAAAATATTTTTGAAACCAAATTCCGGTATTTGCAAACCCAGCTCCGTTATTCGCAATGTCAGATAAGGGAAAAAATAATTCACAATTCCGCCTGCTGTCAAACGCAGCGCAGCATGCCCGTATCGCAGGCCATTATTCAAGAAAAGGCACGGTCTTACTATGCTAAAACAGGTCTGCATTTGTGTTTTATACTTGCTTTTATGTATCGTATGAGCACGTATCCAAACATCTTACCTTCTGAAAAATGGCCACCGGAACGCATCCCCCATAAAACATGTATTTATATGGGAAAAATTATTCGTTATTCGCAATTTCGCTATTCGAAATGAGTCTGAGGAACAGAATTGCAAAAACCGGGGTATACCTATATATATATATATATATATATAACCAGATAAACCTGGGAAAAGTTCCTTGTGCCGGTTTCTCTTCACACGAAACACTAAGTTGAAGCTTGTGGCCCCAACTCTAGGCCTGGCCTGATAGAGGAGCGAGTTTGTTTCTTGCGATCTCCATTGCACATAGCCAGGCACACCCGGCTCATGCAGGAAATTAATATATAGAGTGTACTTATATAGATATATATACACACAACAATCTTTATTCAGAAAGAATGCATTACATAAGATATAAATGACATCCATACAGGTTTAATTTTATACAGGGTGATTCAATTAAAACGCAAACCAGAGAATGTTATTATATTGTACTGGGTTGCGCTTTAATCGGATCACCCTGTATTTTAGTGGCAAGTAATCTACTCATAACATTGTTATGTAAAGATGTCGTTTGGATGCAGGAGAAATTTTCACGCAAAAATCTTTCAAATTAATTTCAATTTTTACAAAAGAATAATAAGAAAATAAATAGAAATAAATGGAAATTAAAATAAAAGTTCCATTTCATTAATTTCTGTCATTATATATATATATATATATATTATAATATATATATATATATATATATATATAATATTATATAATATATATATAATATATATATATATATAATATATATATATATATATATATATATATATATATATATATATATATATATATGGTGTTCCATAAGCCCAGTTTCATATTAAATTTTATTTTAAATTAAATTTAACAAAGCAGTACTGGGTGTCCCAAAAGTCAGTTTACCGAAGAAAATATTCTCCTAAGGTGAGTTTACTACAAAGAAAAAAACTTGTTTCATAAATATATTTACAAAACATAAGAAAACAAAGAAAAAAAATTTCTGAAACCTATTTACAAAACATGAGAATAGTTCTGGTTACAATAACTGTTCAAAATGTCGTCCATGTTGTTCGATACACATCTTGTATTTGTCAACGGTTGACCGACAAATTGCTTTACGTCATAGTTCCTTATCATTGCTTAAGAGCTGGAATTCTTCACAGATGTAGTCTTTAAGGTCCCGAAGACACGCTGGCTTTTTGCTGTACAAAAAATTGTCATAATGTTTAGAATAATCATCAGGAGAAAACATTTTCCTCGGTAAACTGACTTTTGGGACACCTTGTACATTAGGACTAAAAAAAATTTTCAAATTGATCTGGCTTTGGCACCTTTTTTTTGTTGCAGGTAGAATAACACGCAATGGCTAATATGAAAGTGAGTTTCACTCCTGAAGAAAAGACCTCAGCCTCTTCCTCCGCCTTTTCTACCTTCAACAATGCCAAAACAAGACGTCAATTTGAACATTTATTTTAGTTCCAATGTATTACTTTTGTAAAATTAATTTAAAATAAATTTTAATATGAGACCGAATTTATGGGACACCCTGTATATATACAGAGAGAGAGAGAGAGATTATAGAATCCCTAAAAATGGAAAAAGTGTGTTTCCGGCCTCATAATGTTTCTTTAGTCAAGTTTGAAAGAAAAAAACGGTTTTAAAACATTGAAGGAATAAAATGGAAAGAAAAACAACAACAAATGAAGGATTCTTTAAATAGAGTTAATAAAACCTAACTTAACCTAACCTAACCTAACCTACAAATTCAGACGTAAAATGTTAACTTTGTTTGCAGTTAACTATTTATTAACTCGATTAACTTTAACCCCTTTTTTGTTAACTTCATTTAAAGAATTCGTTTGTTCTGAAATCTTAATATTTTTTAGGATTTTGTATTTGCAGCGTTTTTAAACTCTCTCTCTCTCTCTCTCTCTCTCTCTGTGACACATGGAACAGGTTACCTTCGGAAGTTGTGAACAGTTCCTCTGTGGATCAGTTCAAGAAAAGGGTAGATGAAATCTTGCACACTATTTGAGTGTGTAAAGACATTTAGGACCTCAGTCTGCGGAAATTTCTTTTCCTATAAAATAGTTAATATCTGGAACCAACTTCCCTCAGAGGTTGTTTCCAGTCAGTGTAAATCTGTTTAAAAATAGGCTAGACAAAGTACTGAACACACTCATAGTTTAAGATTAAAACCTCAGAAAACTCTGCAGGAGTTCGCTTGCTCGGTGTCTCTGTGAGCAAGCTAAATATAGAGCTATTTATATATTCTCCACTTTCCTGTAAAATTTCCTTGGCTACTTTTCCAGGGTCAAGATATTTTCTTCAACCTTTTTCCGTACCTGCCTCTGGTAGGGAGGGAGCGGAGGGTGGGGAGAGAGCCTTCTACTTTTCTATCCAGTTTTATACTACTGCTAGGATAGTTGAAAGAAAAATAAACTTTCACAAAATTTTCCCTGGCATGGCACCCGTTGCCATTGGTACCTCCTCGGTATGGGCCGCAAGGCCTTTTCAGGTACTTCTTTTCCTTGTAACTCTCTCTCTCTCTCTCTCTCTCTCTCTCTCTCTCTCTCTCTCTCTCTCTCTCTCTCATATATATATATATATAAATATGTATATATTGTGACGTCATGACTTGTCAAAAAAGACAAGTTTGTGAAATACGAATGAAATGAAGTAAAGAAATCTCTTCATTATTTATGACAATTTTAATACCAATTTAAGTGTACATATAAATTATCTTAATTCTGATCCTCACAGTTCCGACGACGTTTTTGAACTTCGTCCAATTTTTCGACCGATTTCTGCAATGACTGTAAATGAATTTTCATTTCCAGCAATAATAAATCGCTTGTGGAGGTCTCGCATAGCGCCAGAGTTTGAGACACGCAGTCAGGAGAGAATCCGATCTCTTTGAAGATGCTGTCAATTCCATTTATCGTAGATTCACTGTATTCACACTTTTCCAATGGAGGAACAACCACGAATAAAATCAGGGGTTTTACCACTGTTGTCACCTTTGCTGAATCGTTTCTGAAAGTGACTTACAACAACTTGTTTTTAAACGTAATCTCATTTTTAGACACTTTCTTTCGCGTTATCCTCGATTGCCATCTCGAAACGTCTCGCGTTTTTAGGGTGTACCCTGTGTTTAGATATTTCTATTTGATTTTTAGTCCAGTGCCAAGAAAATTTCCAGAGGGGCATCTCAAATGAGTTCTAAAAAAGAAAATATCATTTTGCGTAATACAACTCGCATTGAACGCCAATTGCGTTACTTTCATTATGTCAAAAGTAAGTGAAGCCCTCACATTTTCCCGTTACGTCACTATTGAAGCTTCAAGAAATCAGAAACCTGGACGTCAAGCACATGTTCGAGTAATATAATTTGGGATAGACGACTCACCATGGCTCAGGTTTTTTTAAAAAACTTTATCGTTTTGGCCTAGTATATAATCTAAATGTGAGCTAATATGTTGTAGCTTGGGTACACAGATAATGTTGATATCTATTCCAATGTTCATGCCTATTACAATTATTATTATTATTATTAGTAGTAGTAGTAGTAGTAGTAGTAGTAGTAGTATCACTAGGTGATTAGGTGTATAGTTGCTTTTTTTTCTACAAATGTAGACTTATTTCATAGTACATTTATTTATATGTAAGCTTTAATACTTTGTCTTTTCTACTCAGACAATGCTATCACATTATAATAAGAAGACTGGGGCACCAATAGAATAGGATGAAGCGGCACTAGCAGAAGCTGTCAGCAAAGTAAAAATGTGAGAATTGGGAGTTAATGCAGCAGCCAGGGTATATGGAGTTCGATCAAATCGTGCGCAGAAGAATTAAGACAAGAGACTCTGAAGAATTTGAATCAGAATCTGAGGTCAACAACTGTGTGGAATGTCTGGAGAGTTACTTCAAAACAACATCAAGATCTGACTGGGTGAAATGCACTAAATGCCAAAAGTGGCTGCATGGAACATGTACTATGTATGTACTTCTCTGCAACGTATATGACAAATTTGAAAAACGTAAAAGAGGAAAAAATAACTTTCTATGAGGTAGGATAAGTAATTCTTTTGGTGGGGCATCTGTCCCCCCGAGTCCCGGGGAGAGATGCCTCGATTAGAATGTTTTTGAAAGGGGTGTAATGCAAACACCATTATGTATGAAGGTCTCAGCTAATTTTTTCTTTTGAGGTAATGATTGCACGATGTCACGATAACTAACTAAAGTGTTTTGTTTTCCATAAAAAAGTCAAAATTGAAAAAGTCGGGCATCTATACCCGTTTTACGCTATAAACAAGGAGGGAGAGACAGATCAAATGTATATATTGTAGTGTAGAATAGGGTGGGTCAAATTTTTAATCAGGGTTCGTACGGGTCTGGAAACTTGCTCCTGCACTATAAAAACAAGAAACACAACATGAATTTAAGATTTGATTATTTTTAGGGGTGCCAACTTTTCATTGAATTTGTTATGTATGATTGAGGCGCCGGCGGATCATCACTGGTGTGAAAACCCGTTTCCTATGCCATTGTGTTCCACAGCTTTCCTTCTTTTGAATAGATATGGATACATTTGGTTAGTTCGTCACGAAAGATTATGAGAATCTGTTTATTTTAAGTTTGGTAATTCCCCTCCATCAATACAAAATCGAAAGGTTGTGTCGGCAGAGTGACGAACTGGCCAGGGTTCATCAGCCAATAAGCGTTACTTAAAGCAGACAGTTCCTGGAACGATGCATCACGCAAGATGGCTCACAAGAGTCAACAGCGTTCTTCGTTATTACGTGTCAGTAGAGGAACCAACTCATGAACCAATGTGCTTGGTAGAATATATTATTAAAGTCTATGTTCCAACATGGTTCAAATTTAAATTGAACTGCGAGTGTACTGATGGAGCTAAAAATTTTCACTTCTTATTAACCCAAATCAATGAGTTAACTGACAGAAATGTCATTAAAGTTGGTCAAGGTGCATTAAAAGGGAACTACTAATTTGATCATCCAGAAAATATTATTCTAAGTGCAGTCATTGATGATCGTCTAGAAATTAGAACTGAAGCTGCGAATATGATCATTAAAACAAGACAAACCATCACAGAAGAAATTTTGCAAGACAGATTTTAAAATCAACTTTCGAGAAACTTCTTATATTGATATGACTGACTGGACTGGACTTCAGTTCATGCTACTCCACCACCATTTCTTGAAAGTACAACTGATGAGGAGCTGTTAAACAAAATTCGTCATTCCCAATTTTCCATGCCATAGTGAAGCTGTTGGAAGACTAGTGAAAGAAGTCACGAGAGTTAGTAAAAAAAATTTTACCACAAAGCTCGGCATTGGATGATTGTTTCCAGTCAAAAATCAAGGAAATCACAAACCAAATTTGAGTTAAAAAAAGAAAAAAGACGCTGTGTAGGCTATTAATTGCACTTCTTTAAGGAGTCTGATTTATTGCAAATATTTTTTGGTTTTCCCTGTTGTTGCATTCTGCATTAGAGAAATTAAGGTAAAATTGAACATTCACTCAATATATTTTGGTTCACTTTAAATTAGTTTATCTTAAAATTCATGCGCTAGAGTGCTCCGTTTTTTGGTCATTAGGCTCAATCATTGTTTGTAAAGTTCAACAATTTTGAACGTTTGTTATTAAGCAAAGTTCGTTATTAATCGTTTTAATTATGAAAACTAAACAAAACAACAAATTCATACAGATATTGTTTAATACTTATTCTGACAGTTGTCAACAAATCAACCATTTCCAACATAACTATTGAAATTACTAATATAGAAATAGTCTCCGTATTCAAGTCTGAGTTGGGACTCCTAAACCTGATCGAAAAAGCCTCAAATTTCATAAATGAATTATTTGAGAATAAGAATAACTTTCTAAACCCAAAACATAAAGGAAATCCAATTTAATTTCGACCCACCCTCGTGTAGGAACTTTTCCCAGGTTTACCAGGTTATATTTATGTGTATATATATATATATATCCCAGTTTTTGCAAGAGTTATGTTCCTCAGACTCATTACGAATAGCGAAAGTGCGAATAACGAATAATTTTTCCTCATATAAATATGTTTTATTGGGGGAGATGCGTTCCGGTGGCCATTTTCCAGAAGGTAAGATGTTTGGATATATTCCCATACGAAACATAAAAACAAGTATAAAACACAAATACAGACCTGTTTTAGCATAGTAAGTTATGAATAACATCAAAGACCGCCTTTTCTTGAATAATGGCCTGCGATACGGGCATGCTGCGCTGCGTTTGATAGCAGGCGGAATTGTGAATTATTTTTTCCCTTATCTGACATTGCGAATAACGGAGCTGGGATTGCGAATAGCGGAATTTGGTTTAAAATTTATTTTACGTATAAGCGAAGCTACGAGTATCGAAGCTATGAATAACGGGGTACACCTGTACAGTGCTTCAGTGCGTGAAGTATGTACGAAACGTTTCCGATAACTGACCCAAACAAATATACTAGGTATATTTTTAGGTGTCATTGAAATTATTAAAAAAAAGTGTATCTTTTATCGTGGGCTATTTCTTCGATACAGGAAGCACAAAAAAGGAAACAGGGAGCCTGTTTAAGGATCGTACAAGACGCCGAAGGCCAGTGACGGCGACAGGAGACAACAACAAAGAAAATGTCCTCGCCACTTTTCAAGTCGATCCAACAACTTCAACGAGAAAAGGCGCTCAGGAATTGGGTATTTTCAAATTTTCAGTAGCAAAAATATTGAAATCACAGGGGTACCACGAATCCACGATTACAAACCCATTTACTCTCAGTTCATATACGACGATGATTCTGATAAACGGCTGCAGTTTGTTGAAACAATGAGACAAAAGTTCATAGTGATCCAGATTTCGTTCAAAACATCCAATTTTCAGATGAATGTGTATTCGGTTTAACAAGTAAAGAAAACAAACCCAACGTTCACTACTGGGCGAAAAAATATTGCAAAATACGATTGAGTAAACCAGTTAAAACGCCTTCACTAACAGTCTGGGTGTGCATTGGTTATTCAAGACTCGTTTCCTTTGACATATCGAGAGATACGATGGATGGGAAACGCTATTGCCAGGTATTGAGAGACAAAGTTTTGCCACAGTTTACTAATGGCGGGCAGGAATTGGCTTTATCAACATGATGGAACACCGCCACATTACTCTGCAGCTGCACCGTGATATTTTCGATACGAACCTTGAAGGAAGATGTCTTGGCGGCGAGGTCCCATCGAGTGGCCAACCGGATCACCTTGATTTAACCCCATGTGATTTCTGGCTTTTGGCTTATTTGCGTCACAAACTCTACACTCCTGGTTTCATTTATCGAAATGTGAAGGCACTTCGCCGCAGAATAGATGAAAAACTGAAAAGCTCTCACTCGATATGTTCAGAAGAACAATAAAGAGTTTCACAGAGAGAATCCACAAATGTATCATAGCGGATGGAGAACTCTTTCGAGATTAAATTACAATTTAACAAAATATTTGTATGAATAAAATCTTTTAGACATTTTGTTTGATTTCTTTCATCCTTTCAACACTTATCTGTATAATGTTGTTAACTAATTATTTGTGTATAAAATCCTTAAAGACTTTTCTCCCACCCTGAACACTGTAAAAAATTGTAAAATCAAAAGGAATATTAAAAGGAAGTCTGTATTTGAATTTTACACAAATAAATTTTTTTTAACTCAATCAACCTCCAGATATTTTGTGTAAAATGCATTTACATATCTTTATGGTTAATTGTAAAAGGTGTAAAATTACCAAACTTTATATGAAAATATGCAATGTGTTTTCAGTAAATAAAGTAATATGTGGTTTCCGTGAACTTTTAAAAAGGTAAAATTGGGTTGTAAAAATATATAATTAACTGGCAATTTTCCTGTCATAATGTTAAGTGAATTTCAAAATTTATCTTTTCTGTGAAATAATATTACTGCACATACGACATACCCAAAACGTTTCTCAATATAAATTACTTATTAGAAGATGGGACTGTAATCCATAGGTATAATATAAGTTAATTGATTACAAGGTACAGTTATCATACATTCATGAGTATATGGCATATGAACGACAGTTGATAGATTTTGTGTGGAGAAAAATAGTTGGCTGTCATGTGGCAAGTCTCCAACGACTCTATGTTGTTGAACGAATTTTGCCTGAATTTAAATCCCTTTTACCGTTCAGTTAATGATCTTTTAATAAAGAATGAGTGGTGAATAATTGTAAATTAAGGTCGCTTTTAAAATAGCCTAAAAATGATACTAAAATTTGAAGTGTCCAGAATAGGACTTCGCAAAGTAATGAGTTGTGACATCTTTGACAATAACTTGAGAGAGACGCCCACTTTGGGATTTCAGTAATGAACTAGAAGGAAACAAAATTTATCTAAAATGGGGGTACACCCACAGGACGAAGGATGTTCCGAGATAAACCAACCAAGGACAAGTACACTAAAATGTATAAAAAGGAAAGGGTAGTTCAGAGCCAGTTATTAGAAGCTATTTACTGAAACAGTTCAGGAAAACCAACTCCAAAAAATGTCAATGTCATTACTTTTCATTAATTTCCTGACGATTGTTGTACTGAGCAATTTCGTTTGTGGAGACAGTAGTGAACCTACGATCAGAGAAACAGAAAACCTCTTCGAAGAGATTGGTTTCTCTCCTCACTGCGTTTCTCAGACTTTGGCACAATGTGAGAAAACGGCAAGAGATTCCACTTTGATGGGAATGAATATTCACTCTCATTCAATGCAAAAGATAATCGCCAAATTGAAGGAAGTTCAAAAACGTCCTCGAAATTGTGCGGATCTTTTCAACTTCGGTGAAAGAGAGTCTGGCATTCGAACAGTGTACCCTTTCAATTGTTGCGAAAATCGACCAGTTTCTGTTTTCTGTGACCAAAATACTGACGGAGGGAGATGGGCAGTGATTCAACATCGCGATGCTCTTCCACAAAGAGAAAACTTCTTCAGGAAATGGGTTGAGTACCAACTTGGTTTTGGCATCGTGACGGGAGAATTTTGGCTCGGCCTCAATAATATTCATGCCCTCGTTAGTGATACTTTGATGGAACTGAGGGTAGACCTTGAGGACTTTCAGGGAATAAAGCGTTGGGCGAAGTACGAACACTTTTACATCGGAGATGCCACTGAGAAATATCGACTAGATTTAGGAGAATATTCTGGAAACGCCGGTGACTCTTTAACTGGTCACAGCGGTCAAATGTTTTCAACGAAAGATCAAGATAACGATGCAAGCGATGGAAGCTGTTCGAAGACATACCGCGGTGCATGGTGGTATAAAAATTGCCATGGCTCAAACCTAAATGGTTATCAGTATGAAGGAAACCACACTTCCTCTGCTGATGGCATTAATTGGTACGAATTTCGTGGTCATTATTACTCTTTGAAGAAAACTTCTCTGAGCCTCAGACCGAAATTCCTAAATTAAGTTAAAAATTATTTATAAAATCTTGAAATATGAAGAGCTCTTCTGAAATATCTTTAGAGAGGTCAATTGTATGTTTGAAGTAGTTAGTAGTATAAATAATAATAGTAGTAATAGCAGTGGTAGGTGCGATAATATGTTATTTCTTATTATTATTCTTTAAAAATATAAAAGTGTCATGGTTGACTTTTGTGAAAAAATTCGCTCTGCGTTCACTCCATAATGTAATGTGGCTAAAATATTTCAATGTGAAAATGTAAGAGACAAAAACTAAATTGTAAAATTTAATATTCTTTTCAGTCATATATATATATATATATATATATATATATATATATATATATATATATATATATATATATATATATATATATATATATATATATATATATATATATATATATATATAGATACAATTTTGGGGTGGTTCTGCTTTCGAGAAAACAACACGTTTTGTATTTTTAAACATTGACCACTAAACCATATTTTTGATTAATGTTGTGCATAAGTAATTATATTTAAAATATCAGCCTAAAAGTGATCAAATGTTGCTAAAAAAACCTTCTTTCATCATCTTAGTCTCATTAACTCTTACTGTTAAATATTAACAGTAATTTGTTATAATTAATTATTTAATATGGATGATAAAGACGTGTAAAATTAAATTCAAATGTGATTTAATTCAATACCTAATAAAATATCAACTTGAAAAGGATCAAATAATGCAGTATACCGTATTTGGTCATATCCTAAGACTATATTAACCCGAATTGATGATAATTACTAGTAATTTATTAGTTTCATTCTTATAACATTAATTAGGTGTCAATAAGTATTTTACAATAACGTATCATAATACGCTCCGGATTTTCAATATGGCATATTTTTCTGTCCTTGATTGCTGCGAAATATTCAAAGTACGGAAGAGAGTTCAAAATAGTTGATATTCTCTAGGTCTAGTGCAAAGGTCACCAATGGGTGAACCACAGACCGGCTGACGACGAATTTTATAAGGACCGACGGAAATAAATCCCATACGCTGATTAGCTCAAAGGATTTACTTTGAAAGATAGGCCAACCAAATGCCATTTCGAAAATCAAAATGCAATTTTGTCTACGCTTTTCGTGAAGTTCAAATTTAGTTTTCACTTAAAGAGATTGAAATTGGTGATTTTAAATTGATTTCGTTAAAATAATATCGGCCACATTACGAAAACACTCCGAAAATAAAGTGCGGGTAACGGATCTTGGTAGAGATACAGAAATGGTGCATCAGCAGTGGACTGGCGTATAGGAGCGATGGAGCGATGGAGCGGTCGCTCCCCCTTGCTTGAAACGATAAATATTAATTTAACAGTTAAAAAATATATTAATTTTAAGATATTCAACAATTATTTTTATATTTTATTAAAATATTTTTTTAATACAAATTTATGGCTTCTTTTGACATATAAGTACCGTACGGAAGCACCATGTGATTGTTTATGTACTAGAATTCTAAAAATTATAAATTTTATGAAATCACACCCCCATACATTTATACCACGAGTCGCCACTGTGCATCAGTGCACCTTTTCAATGGTACAATGGTGCACTTTGCAATGGGGCAATGATTTAATAGTAATGACTTCAGTTTTGTTTCTATTTTGTAAGAGGTATACCCAATGAATAGCATCTTAAAATATTTTTCCTCTTTCGGCATGGTTGGTATTGCTGAACTTGGTCTATAAACATTATCTAACAATTATTTTCTGTAGTTCTGAATTAAAGGTTTTGGAAATATATTGAAATCTAATCTAAAGATTTGTCGAAACGTCTCAAGTACAAAAAATAAACGGAAATATTTACTGTTATATGAAAAGAAGGACCAACATAACAGCAAACATTTCCGTTATTTTTTGTACTTGAACGTTTCGACAAATCTTTTGTCATAATCAGTGAATTATAAATTTTAAAACCTTGAAACAAAAATCAGAATAAATTATTAAAATTACATCAAATACAAAACAGAAATTAAAATCATTAAAATTAAAGTAAATTAAAATTACCTCAACTGGTAAGTACAAAATGATTACGTCAACTTTCATATTCGGCAGATATTGAGAGAAAACCGTTGTACTGTTATAAAATTAAAAATTAACAGTATCTCTCCTTTCATTCGAGCGTAGGAACTTCATAAATCGAGAAAACTCAGTTTATGAGAATTAATTAAAGGAAAGTCTCATTTGATGCAAGGAAATAAATTAAAACGTTAAACATTTCATACTAATTTGAATTTAATTAAAAATCTTAACAGGAAAGAACCTAATCTAAAACAATATATAAGACCAAATTCACTATAAGAAACTCAACTTTGCCTTAATGTGAGATTATTAACCAGAAGAGGAAAATCAAAAACGAAAATGAGAATACATCTGCCGTGAGTAATTTTCTTTCGAAACGACCTCATTTGGATTTCAAAAATGCGCTAAACAGAAAAGAGAAATAATCTAGATTTAGGTACGCCCTCAAAATTCCGGATGTTTCGAAGGATATAGACGAATGATTCTGCGGATAAAAATGTATAAAAGAGATGGTTTTTCAAGAGTAGCTACTAGAAGTCATTCGAACAGCAGATTCAACAAGAAGAGAAAAGATGGTTGAATCAAACCCTCTGATAACTTTGATGATCTTTGCTTTATTGAACAGATTCGTTTATGGAGACAGTATTGACTCCAAGATGACAGGACTTAACAACCTTTATGAAGAGATTGGATTCTCTCCTGCTTGCGTGTCGCAAACTCTGGCGCTTTGTGAGAACTCCGTAAAGAATTCTTTCTTGCTCAGAATGAAAAGTCAATTGCATGCAGTCGAAAAGCGAGTCGTCAACTTGATTGAAATTCCCAAACGTCCTCGTAATTGTGAAAATATATTTAACGTTGGTGACAAGGAGTCCGGGATTTGACCGGTGTACCCTTTCAGTATTGAAACCCGACCCGTTTCTGTTTTGTGCGACCAAACTACTGACGGTGGTGGATGGACAGTGATTCAACATCGAGAGGCTCTTCCAGAGAGAGAAAATGTCTTTCGGAAGTGGGTGGAGTACCATCTTGGTTTCGGAAACCTGAAGGGAGAATTTTGGCTCTGCCTAAATAACACTCATGCCCTTGTTGGTAACACTCTGATGGAATTGAAGGTGGACCTTGAAGACTTCGAAGGGAAAAAGCGTTGGGTCAAGCACGAATACTTTTACATCAGAGATGCGTTCAGAAATACCTTTTGGATTTAGGAGAATATTTGGGCAACGCCGGGATTCATTCGGTGGTCACAACGGTAAAATGTTTTCAACAAAAGATCAACAACGACACTCTTACAGGTGGAAGTTGTTCGAAGAATCACCGCGGAGCATGATGGTATGGACACTGCCATTCATCGAATTTGAATGGATATCAATATGAAGGAAACCATACTTCATACGCCGATAGCATCAATTGGCATAAATTTCATGGGCATCATTATTCCTTAAAGATAACTCCTCTCAGTCTTAGGCCAAAATTCAGAAATTAAATTCGATACTCAAAATTGTAGGAAAACCTCAGAATAAAGACATATTAATTAACTATATTAAAGAACACGTAATAATAATAATAATAATAATAATAATAATAAAAATAATAATAACAATAATGATACTAATAATAATAATAATAATAATAATTGTTTAATTTTCAAAAAATAAATACAGAAAATGTAAATGTATAAGTACTACCATAGAGCCATACTATTTCATGTAGTTTCCACAGTACAGGGTGTTTATAAAGTCACGCAAGTGAATATGTTACATGCATATTCACTCGCGGGACTTTATGAACACCCTGTATTACTAACATTCATTACCTGAACATTGGGTGTGATGTGTATACAATATGTGCGATTAGTTTTTCACTAAAATGACTTAAAAACCTCCTTCAACTGCTATTTAATTATAGTACAGTGAATTTAAATGAAATAAATAATGGTTGTAGAACCTAAAGAGTTTGTGTTGAGATTATTCTAATGTTGAATAAAACAGGAATTAAAAACATCAAACTCATTTTCTTTAAAGGTTTTATGACCAATGAAGAAAACGGAATGAGGGAACAACATTTAAATAAATGAAAATTTTATTTTTCAAATGAATACAAAAATTTAAACGTGAAATCATTCGTATGAGAAAGATTTTGTTGATATTTCGAGTGTGATTTCAAGGTTTTGGAAATAATGGTTCCGATCTCTTAGATTTATTGAACCATTTACTTTGTTGTTTCATCTGATTTGCATAATTATTTACCATACTCGAGTCTTTTAGCTTAAGAATTTATAAGGATATATAAATCAAGGATTTG
The DNA here is from genome assembly GCA_023014485.1 of Bathynomus jamesi. Lineage (NCBI taxonomy): Eukaryota > Metazoa > Arthropoda > Malacostraca > Isopoda > Cirolanidae > Bathynomus > Bathynomus jamesi. The sequence goes on along the minus strand of JAJOZX010003367.1, from coordinate 456,613 downwards.
AGGGGGTCACCATTGTTTAAACACCCGATATCATTCTCACAATATTTGATACAATACATTTAATGATGTCCTTCCTTATGCTGTATTTTCCCTAATTGCTATGTTATGTAAGGGCATACAGTGGTTCTAATACAGATTCACCAATATTAATTTTAAAATGTTTTATATATATATATTTAATTTTATATATATATATATATATATATATATATATATATGCCAAGTTTTACAATGTACTTGTTGCGTTTGATGCGTTCTTTGAAGGTGAGCTTCTCATCTAAAAGTACACCTAATATTGTTACTGTATTCCCTTAATTATTCTATTATTTATATGTTTACGCAAGTTTATATTCTGCTTTTTTATTTCTTAGGATTATATATGATGCGTTTCACAGATTTAAAGTCACTTTATTTGTATTTAATCCGTCATAAATATGGATGACGTCCACGTTTTTTGTTTCTGGTACAGTTCCTAATCCGTTATCGCGTGAGTGAGGGGTGTTATGCCATCTGAATACTGAATATTGGTTTCGTTACCACAATTATTAAGATCACTCGCTTAACACCAAAATAGAAGGGGTTCACTACTCGAACATTTGGTACTAATCGCGTGACTTCGCAGTTAGCCAAGTTTTGATTAGACACGATTGCTATCTTGAGTCCAACGCTCGAGATAGGTCCAGGAAGATCTCAATGCAATTACTGCAATAAGCAGTAAAATATTCCATAAGATTTTCGTTCAAACGTATGATGATACCATGATATTATATATAAAACAGACGCTAACAAACCACGCAGCTACATAAATAAATAAAACAAAGAATTATAAAAAAGTAGAAACTAAAATTTATTTACAGTACAGTTGCCTAAAAAAGTCCACATATTAAGCAAAAGAGGATTATGCGTCAAGAGGATTATGCGAAACCTTCACTTTTATAAGATTGCTATCAAACACTCATTTTTCAAAACAGGCCATTTCTTGAAACAAAAAAAACAACAACAAAAAATAGAAAAAAAAAAAAAACCAAGCACCCCTAATCCCCCCCGTTCTCACCCCAACTCCCATCGAATGTAAATCGAAATTTATATTTAAAATTTTCCGTATAATCGTGTTGTATGAGCGAAATGTAGCTGCCAATATGCTTTAACCTTCTGAGTAACTGAACCGCTGTTTGAACATTTGAATTTACTAACTTATGTGGAAAGTTATACAAATATCCTTTAAAGCAAAGCATTGATCTTATTGATCTTATTGATCTTATTACCTATGAGTATTGTTATAGTTTTCAGTATAAGAAATGAAAAGTGACGAAATGAAACTTTGGTAAACCTGGAAACAGATTAGAAATTTAATATTTTTACTTTATTTTCAGTAAAAACCTGAAAAACAAAGTTTCATCTCAAACACCTAAAATAGAAATATAATATAGCGGAACTGCTACGAGGTTACGAGGCTTCCAACCCACTACCTCTTGAGTACGAGGTGAGGTCGCTAACCATTGGATTACGACATGATAAAAGTTAATAAAACCTTGAGGATATTTCATTAACTGTGGAAACGCATAACGCTTTCGCGCCAAGAGGTGTTTTACGTATTAACCCTTCGCATTCGAGCTGATGACCACCACTTTATACAGATTTTCTTTCGTACTCGTAGTCTAATGGTTAACGCCCTCACCTTCAATTCAAGAGGTGGTGGGTTCGTTTCTTGGTGGGGGTATTTTTGCCTTATCCAAAATCATGATTGTGCATGTTTGATATTCGATCTCTCTCTCTCTCTCTCTCTATATAATATATATATATATTATATATATATATATATATATATATTTATATATATATATGTATATATATATGAAATGAAAATTAAAATGAAAAGGTTTATTGGCAGACTATAGTCCATATGACAAATATTATTAATACAATGACAGTTCATATACTAAGCATAGAAATATATACAATTGATTAGAAATAATACTGCACTGTCGAAGTTAAGTGGAGCTACAGACAGACATTTTCGTACCAAAAAATCCATAGCTTAGAGGATAAATGGCAGGACTCATGGATAGCTTGGATGATCGGGTTGGTTGATTTTTTTAATTCTTTGCATTAGACTGTGTTGAGCACGTCTTATTACCTCCGGGAAGCTCCGGACATTGCGGGTAGCAAACATTTGCGAAGCTGAGCATCTCGGGGGTAATTTATGTAAGAGTCTAAAAGACCTGTTGTACAACAAATTTAGGGTTCTGCCAGAACATTTTTTATAATTCATCCAGAGTTGCTGTCCGTATATATTACTGCAGAAAGTACGAAAGAAACGAAACGAAACAGAAACAGAAACGAAATTTCCTTATGGTCATATTCGCTCTAGCACACAGGCTTCGAGATTGTTTTCTTATATCCGAGTCATCACTCAAGGAGCTGGTAATAGTTTGACCCAAATACTTAAACTCTTGTACTTCCTCAATTACTTCACCATTCATTTTAAACCTTATATCAGCTGGCTGATTACAGCTTTTAGGATGAAATTGCATAACCTTAGTTTTTGTAATATTAAAAAGAATATCATGTTTCTGCGAATACACTTCGCAGACGTTTAGTAGCCGATCCAGACCTTTAACAGAGGGACTTATTAACACCATATCATCGGCATAAACTAGTTTTGCAAATAAAATATTGTGGTTCACCCTATCATATGCCTTACTTATATCAAGGAAACAGCTATAAATGGTTGAATTACTGTCAATGTATTTAGATATTGTTTCTTTAAGTACATAGATACACAGGTCAGTTGAGTGGGACCTTTTAAAGCCAAACTGATTAGATGTCCATAGGAAATCAATTAAGCGGAGTAACAAGAGTTTTTCTAGTAGTTTCGACATATATATATATATATATATATATATATATATATATATATTATAGTAGTAGTAATAACAATAGTAATAAAAACTAGAAAAAATAGAAAACAATAAAAATACAAGCAATGAAAACCAGCAAAATCGATGTTAGGTTCAGCTACAGACAAATTATATACTGTATATGAGGGTTTCTACCTCTTAAACACCTCCACAGTTTGACTCTTGTTCACAGATGTAAGTCTCCCTCTTTGAAGACTATTCAGGAAAATTGTTCTAATGTTGGCGCTCATTGTCTTTAATCAGTGGGACTTGCCAATCGACATAAGAAAGACGCGAGTTAAAAGAAGATTCCGAACGCGTAAGACAATTATTTTTGTGTTGCCCAAAAATGTCGACTCCAAAATGTAGCCATGTCGAAACATGGTTTTCCAGAAATCAGCGAAGTTAAGCGATAGTGAATGTCGATAATAGTTGGATGGGTGACCGTCCTTTGTATCCAGAGATATATAGATCCGTGGTTGTGGGCCTTCTCTGTCCAGGGCCGCCGAGAGGGTGGGGAAGCGGGGTTAAATCCACGGGGCCCGGAACTCTAGGGGGCCCGGAAAGAGGGGGGATAAAATCTAAAAATATTAATAAAGCAATTGATTACATAACAGAAGGGAAATATAATTAATGAACATACATTTTATACAGATTATCATAGTCAAACTGAAACAGATAAAATATATCCGCGGTCCACCAATGCCCAAGACCGGCTGACAGATCTGGGAACAATTGTAATTGAAAGCCCATTACCCCGTACTTTAAATTTCATCAGAATCATTTACCACTTTGCTTGAGAGAAGGCAAAGAAAGTACACTTTCTAATTATGTAAATCTTGCAGTAAAGAATTGTCTTGCCTGCATGGACTGGTACTGCATTTGTAAATTGTATGGTGATAGAATTAATATAATTGATTCGAAAAATAAAATGGTCATTTTCTTCTGAGTTGTTTATTCATACTGTATGTTTTGAATAGTGACTTGGACATATAATCAGTTTGCTTGTTATGTACACAAAAAACATTCACAAAAAAATACTGACTAAAAAGGGGGGGGGTCCATATACCAATCCTTCCCCAGGGCCCGTGGCAGCTCTCGTCGGCACTGCCTCTGTCACATGACCTTTATTGTTACAAGGGAGGTTGAACAACCCCCAAAATACACTCAGCAATAGAGTCCTTACTCTAAAAGGGGACTGTTCAAATTCGGAGAACCCTCTCCAGTGTTTGCCCACGTGCCACTATTTTGAATTTATAAAGCATCTTACAAAGCACAGTTACTGCAGTGAAAACATCTACAGTATATGCTTTACAAAGGTTGTACTGTTAAGTGGTGTGTGTTTTGGCTTTTTTCCAAAACTCCAATTCTCAATTACAGCTCCTGCACCATTTTTCCGAATCATCTCTGCCTTAACATTTGTGGTGCCTAAAAAGTTAACATTTTCGTTTGAAGGCAAAAGATTGCATCATTTTAGTAATTGGCCCAATGGGCCATGTATTACTCACACTTTGAGATAATTTACAAATTCTGGCTTTTATGAACCAGAAACAACTACGAAACGAGACAAAAATATTAACACTTTATCTCTCATCATGAACGACTATTTGATGGATGATTGCCCTTATCAGTTCAAACGTAAATTTTATAGAAGTTTTATTTGACTTTACTGATCAAGCCAATTGGTTTTTAGATTACCTCAGTAGTAAAGTGTGAGAACTGAAATAAACAACTTCCTTTCCCTTTTAGCTATCTTAATTATGAAATGTCGAAACAATTTTCAAATCGAGGAAGAAAACTGTCGTAGAATCTCTCTCTAATTTTCTTAGTTCTTTACATAAGTTGTTTAAAATTTATAGCATCCCTACAACATTGAGTATGACATAAAATTTTATATTATTGCAATAATTTGAAGTGACAATTAAAATACCTAACAGATATTTTTGTAACAATATATTTCCAAAACCTTTAAGTCAGAACTGCATAAAATAATTCTTAGATAATGTTTATAGACCAAGTTCAGCAATACCAACCTTGCCGAAAGACGTAAAATATTTTAAGATGCCATTCATTGTGTATACCTCTTACAAAATAGAAACAAAACTGAAGTCATTACTATTAAATCATTATTACCAAATTAATTTTAAATTGATTTTTATTAACAAGAAATCTATCAAAGCCTCATTTAAACACAAAGAGTATCGAATTCGGGACTCGTGTTCGGGTGTGATTTACAAATATACGCGTCCTTCATGCAGTGTTAATTTTGTTGGCTGCACCGACTGCCAATTTAAAATACTTAGACACGAAAACGTAGGATTGAGCTATATTACTCTCAGCCTATTTTCACGCCGTTCCCATTCGAGCATTCGCGGTCATGCTGTTGTTTTCTCCAATCTTGATAAATGTAATAGCAATTCATATTTGCAGATGTTATAAGTCTTATACATACACAAAATCAAACCAACTATAAATGACTAATAGTCCTTTTGATATCTCCTAATTGAAATTTAAACCTTCGCGTTTAGAAAATATAATTTGATTATTTATAATTGGTTTAATTGGTTTTAATATTACTGTATACATTATTTATCCTTTGTCTTTATAATCCTCTTAATTCCAAAAGTTGTACCAGCTTCCATTTACATTTTACTTGGAGGTAAGTAAATTATCCACTTTGGGATTTTATTTTAGTATTTAATGAAGCTGCATCTAGCTTTTAACCATTAAATTTTACTATTTTATCTTACATTTGTATTTTATCTTATAAAAATTGTGAATTACATTCGCAGAACCACGACATTAATTTTAATGTCTCAAAATGGAAGGTGAACCAAATTATCATTATCAGCTCCTTCAGTGTCGAATCAGACATAAACCCCCCGACTGTTAAATAATAAGAAATTGCAGATTTTGTACAAACTAATTTTGGAAATACTTTTTATTTTGTACTTCTGTACATTTTTATCGGTAACAACTTTGGTCTAAATATAAAAAGAGATTCTGGTAGGAACCTAAACTTATTTTATAACAGATCTTTTGGCTTAAAAAAAAAAGAGAAAATTAACACTTTGGCGCAAAGTGCTCCATTGCCCCATTGTAAAGTGCACCATTGCACCATTGAAAAAGTGCACTGTTGCACCATTTCTGTATCTCTACCAAGATCCGTTACCCGCACTTTATTTTCGGAGTGTTTTCGTAATGTGGCCTATATTATTTTAACGAAATCAATTTAAAATCACCAATTTCAATCTCTTTATGTGAAAACTAAATTTGAACTTAACGAAAAAAGTAGACAAAATTGTATTTTGATTTTCGAAATTGCATTTGGTTGGCCTATCTTTCAAATTAAATCCTTTGAGCTAATCAGCGTATGGGATTTATTCCCGTCGGTCCTTATAAAATTCGTCGTCATCCGGACTGTGGTTCACCTATTGGTGACCTCTGCCCTAGACCTAGAGGATATCACATATTGTAAACTGTCTTCCGTACTTTGAATAGTTAGCAGCAATCAAGGACAGGAAAATATGCCATATTGAAAATCCGGAACGTATCATGATACATTATTGTAACATACTTATTGACACCTAATTAATGTCATAAGAATGAAACTAATAAATTACTCGTAATTATCATCAACTCGAGTTAATATAGTCTTAAGATATGACCAAATAAGGTATTCTGCATTATTTAATCTCTTTCAAGTTGATATTTTATTAGGTATTGAATTAAATCACATTTGAATTTAATTTTACATGTCTTTATAATCCATATTAAAAATTAATTATAACAAATTACTGTTAATATTTAACAGTAAGAGTTAATGAGATTAAGATATGACAAAAGAAGGTTTTTTTAGCAACATTTGACCACTTTTAGGCTGATATTTTAAATAGAGTTACTTATGCACAACATTAATAAAAATCAGGCTTATTGATCAATGTTTAAAAATACAAAGCGTGTTGTTTTTTCAAAAGTAGAATTACCCCGAAAATGTAGCATCATATATATAGGGTGATTCAGCAAAGAGTACATTAAATTGGAGGATGAAATCCTTGGATAATTCTAAACCACAATGTCTCTATGATAAAATGTCAGATTCTGCATAGTTTCAATGTTACAATACATTTAAGATGTTGTATTAATGAGAGTGAATATGAAGTGAAACCCCCGTAGGTTTTTGTAATCATTTATTCACAGATCTCTACCTACAGTATGACCCTTCTTTCTTACAACCTAAAGGAAATGTTCAAAGTTGCCCCCTTCTGCCTCAATGCAGGCCTGTACATGTCGTACCATTGAATGTCTGACGCGTTCCAGAATGCCTGGACTATGTTTAATTTGCTCGCACCTGTCACGAACACGTGGCCATAATTCCTCTCTTGTTTGAACCTCTGTATCAACACCAACGTCTTTAAATGGCCCCGCTGGTAGAAATCCAAAGGGTTAAGATGTGGGAAGCGGGGTGGCCAGGGAACGGGGCCACCACGCCCTATCCACCTGTTGGGATAAACAGTATCCAGATATTCCGTTGATGCTCGGGCAAAATATGCTCTTCTGGAACGCGTCAGACATTCAATGGTACGACGTGTACAGGCCTGCATTGAGGCAGAAGGGGGCAACTTTGAACATTTCCTTTAGGTTGTAACAAAGAGGGGTCACACTGTAGAGATCTGTGAATAAATGATTACAAAAACCTACGGGGGTTTCACTTCATATTCACTCTCATTAATACAACATCTTAAATGTATTGTAACATAGAAACTATGCAGAATCTGACATTTTGCCATAGAGATTGTGGTTTAGAATTATCCAAGGATTTCATCCTCCAATTTAATGTACTCTCTACTGAATCACCCTATATATATATATATATATATATATATATATATATATATATACACACCCCGAAAATGTTACCCCGAAAATATTACCCCTTAATAATAATAGCTCATCCTACAAATTACGACTCTTTTGACAACCAACCGTGTTTCACAGATATACCCTTTCTAATCCTCTGACCACCTAGTGTTCTCTTAGACTTTGCCAAGTATGGAGGTGGATGTAAACATTGTGTATTTACCTATTGAGGTAATTTAATTTTAGTTTTTATAGTGATGAAATTTAATTTAATTTTAGTTTTTATAGTGATGAAATTTAAATGTTTTTAATTTTGTATTGATGCAATTTTCATTTTGCTTTAAGGTTTTAATTTTAATGGTCTTAATATTGTATTGATGTAACTTTCACTTTTCAATTTTGTTTTAAGGTTTTAAGACTTAACTCACTGATGATGACAAAAGATTTGTCGAAACGTCTGATGTACAAATAAATGAAAATGTTTGCCGTTGTGTTGATCCTTCTTTTCATATATATATATATATATATATATATTATATATATAACTAGCAAAATATAACAGCAAATTTACAAGTTCAAATATGACTAAAAAAAATATTAAATTTTACAATTTAGTTTCTTGTCTTTTACATTTTAACATTTAAATATTTTAGCCACATTACATCATGGAGTGAACGCAGAGCGAATATCTTTCACTAAAGTCAACCATGACACATTTATATTTTTAAAAAATAACATTAAGAAATGACATATTATCGCACGTACCACTGCTATTATTATTTATACTACTAACTACTTCAAACATACAATTGACTTCTTTAAAGATACTGTATTTGAGAAGGGCTTCCCATATTTCAAGATTTTATAAATAATTTTTAACTTAATTGAGAAATTTCGGTCTAAGGCTCAGAGAGCTTTTCTTTAAAGAGTAATTATGACCACGAAATCCACCCCAATTGATGCCATCAGCATAGGAAGTGTGGTTCCCTTCATACTGATAACCATTTAGGTTTGAGCCATGGCAAATTTTATACCACCATGCACCGCGGTGTACCTTCGAACAGCTTCCATCGCTTGCATCGTTATCTTGATCTTTCGTTGAAAACATTTGACCGCTGTGATAAGATAAAGAGTCACCGGAGTTTCCAGAATATTCTCCTAAATCTAGTCGATATTTCTCAGTGACATCTCCGATGTAAAAGTGTTCGTACTTCGCCCAACGCTTTATTCCTTGAAAATCCTCAAGGTCCACCCTCAGTTCCATCAAAGTATCACTAACGAGGGCATGAATATTATTGAGGCCGAGCCAAAATTCTCCCGTCATGATGCCAAAACCAAGTTGGTACTCAACCCATTTCCTGAAGAAGTCTTCTCTTTGTGGAAGAGCATCGCGATGTTGAATCACTGTCCATCTTCCTTCGTCCGTAATTTGGTCACAGAGAACAGAAACGGGTCGATTTTCGCAAAAATTGAAAGGGTACACTGTTCGAATGCCAGACTCTCTGTCACCGAAGTTGAAAAGATCCGCACAATTTCGAGGACGTTTTTGAACTGCCTTCAATTTGGCGATTGTCTTTTGCATTGAATGCGAGTAAAATTTCATTCCCATTAAAGGGAAATCTCTTGCCGTTTTCTCACATAGTGCCAAAGTCTGAGAAACGCAGTGAGGAGAGAAACCAATCTCTTCGAAGAGGTTTTCTGTTTCTCTGATCGTAGGTTCACTGCTGTCTCCACAAACGAAATTGCTCAGTACAACAATCGTCAGGAAATTAATGAAAAGTAATGAAATTGACATTTTTTGGAGTTGGTTTTCCTGAACTGTTTCAGTAAATAGCTTCTAATAACTGGCTCTGAAATACCCTTTCCTTTTTATACATTTTAGTGTACTTGTCCTTGGTAAGTTTATCTGGGAACATCCTTCGTCCTGTGGGTGTACCCCCATTTTAGATTAATTTTGTTTTCTTTTTAGTTCATTACTGAAATCCCAAAGTGGGCGTCTCTCTCAAATTATTGTCAAAGATGTAACAAGTCATTACTTTGCGAAGTCCTATTCTAAACATTTCAAATTTTAGTGTCATTTTTAGGCTCTTTTAAAAGCGACCTTAATTTACAATTATTCACCACTCATTCTTTATTAAAAGATCATTAATTGAACGGTAAAAAGGATTTAAATTCGGGCAAAATTCCTTCAACAACATAGAGTCGTTGGAGACTTGCCATGTGATAGCCAACTATTTTTCTCCACACAAAATCTATCAACTGTCGTTCATGTGCCATATACTCATCAATGGAAACCGTACCTGGTAACCAATTAATTTATATTATACCTATGGATTACAGTCCCATCTTCTAATAAGTAATTTATAATGAGAAACGTTTTGGGTATGTCGTATGTGCAGTAATATTATTTCACAGAAAAGATAAATTTTGAAATTCACTTAACATTATGACAGCAAAATTGCCAGTTAATTATATATATTTACAACCCAATTTTACCTTTTTTAAACTTCACCGAAACCACAGATTACTTTGTTTACTGAAAATACGTTGCATATTTTTACATAAAGTTTTGTAATTTTACACCTTTTTCAATTAACCATAAAGATATGTAAATGCATTTTACACAAAATATCTGGAGGTTGATTGAGTTAAAAAAAAATTATTTCTGTAAAATTCAAAACAGACTTCCTTTTAACATTCCTCTTGATTTTTTCCAATTTTTTTACACTGGACAGGGTGGGAGAAAAGTCTTTAAGGATTTTACACACAAATAATTAGTTAACAACATTATACAGATAAGTGTTGAAAGGATGAAAGAAATGAAACAAAAAGTCTAAAAGAATTTTATTCATACAAATATTTTGTTAAATTGTAATTTAATCTTGAAAGAGTTCTCCATCCGCTATCTATGATACATTTGTGGATTCTCTCTGTGAAACTCTTTATTGTTCTTCTGAACATATCGAGTGGAATCCTTTACAGCTGTTCATCTATTTTCCGGCCAAGGGCCTTCACATTTCGATAAATGAAACCAGGAGTGTAGAGTTTGTCACGCAAATAAGCCGAAAGCCAGAAATCACATTGCGTTAAATCAGGTGATCCGGTTGGCCACTCGATGGGACCTCGCCGCCAAGACATCTTCCTTCAAGTTTCGTATCGAGAATATCACGGTGCAGCTGCAGAGTAATGTGGCGTGTTCCATCATGTTGATAAAGCCAATTCCTGCCCATACCATTAGTAAACTGTGGCAAAACTTTGTCTCTCAATACCTGGCAATAGCGTTTCCCATCCATCGTATCTCTCGATATGTCAAAGGAAACGAGTCCTGAATAACCAATGCACACCCAGACTGTTAGTGTAGACGTTTTAACTGGTTTACCCACTCGTATTTTGCGATATTTTTTCGCCCAGTAGTGAACGTTGGGTTTGTTTTCTTTACTTGTTAAACTGAATACACATTCATCTGAAAATTGGATGTTTTGAACGAAATCTGATCACTGATGAACTTTTGTCTCATTGTTTAAACAAACTGCAGCCGTTTATCAGAATCATCGTCGTATATGAACTGAGAGTAAATGGGTTTGTAATCGTGGATTCGTGGTACCCCTGTGATTTCAATATTTTTGCTACTGAAAATTTGAAAATACCCAATTCCTGAGCGCCTTTTCTCGTTGAAGTTGTTGGATCGACTTGAAAAGTGGCGAGGACATTTTCTTTGTTGTTGTCTCCTGTCGCCGTCACTGGCCTTCGGCTTCTTGGACGATCTTTAAACAGGCACCCTGTTTCCATGTTTGGGCTTCCAGTATCGAAGAAATAGCCCACGATACAAGATACACTTTTTTTGTAATAATTTCAATGACAACTAAAAACATACCTAGTATATTTGTTTGGGTCAGTTATCGGAAACGTTTCGTACATACTTCACGCACTGAACCACTTTACAGGTGTACCCCGTTATTCATAGCTTCGATATTCGTAGCTTCGTTTATACGTAAAATATTTTTGAAACCAAATTCCGCTATTCGCAAACCCAGCTCCGTTATTCGCAATGTCAGATAAGGGAAAAAATAATTCGCAATTCCGCCTGCTATCAAACGCAGCGCAGCATGCTGGTATCGCAGGCCATTATTCAAGGAAAGGCACGGTCTTTGATGCTATTCATAACTTACTATGCTAAAACAGGTCTGTATTTGTGTTTATTACTTGCTTTTATGTATCGTATGGGAATGTATTCAAACATCTTACCTTTTGGAAAATGGCCACCAGAACGCATTCCCTCATAATACATGTATTTATATGAGAAAAAATTATTCGTTATTCGCAATTTCGCTATTCGTAATGAGTCTGAGGAACATAACTCTTGCGAAAACCGGGGTATACCTACACACACACACACACATATATATATATATATATATATATATATAATATATATATATATATATAAAAACCTTGTAAACCTGAGAAAAGTTCCTTGTGCCGGATCCTCTTCACACGAAGTTCAAGCTAGTAGCCCCAACTCTAGGCCTGGCCTGATAGAGGAGCGAGTTTGTTTCTTGCGATCTCCATTGCACATAACCAGGCACACCCGGCTCATGCAGAAAATTAATATATACAGTTTACTTATATAGATATATATACACGCAAACAATCTTTATTCAGAAAGAATATATTACATAAGATATAAATGACATCCATATAGGTTTAATTTTATACAGGGTGATTCAATTAAAACGCCACCCAGAGAATGTTATTATATTGTACTGGGTTGCGTTTTAATCGAATCACCCTGTATTTTAGTGGCACGTAATCTAATCAAAACATTGTTATATAAAGATGTCGTTGGGAAGCAGGAGAAATTTTCTCGCAAAAATCTTTCAAATTAATTTCAATTTTTACAAAAGAAAATAATAAGAAAACAAATAGAAATAAATGGAAATTAAAATAAAAGTTCCATTTCATTAATTTCTTTCATTATATATATTATATATATTATATATATATATATATATTATATATATGAATAGAAACGACGTAAGTAATAAGGAGCGTCTCTGCACACGGGGAAGAGAAATAACGAATAAATGAAAAATGAGGTGAACCGCCCGGTGTAGTGCCTACGTTTTATTATTTATTTTCTTCATTATTTATTTACGCTTCTTCCTACTTTATTATTATCTCTATTTATTCTCTATCGGCTCTCTGCTTCATTTATCACTTTCTTCGTATAGTTTCCGGTAGCGACGCCGAGTTCTGACTCTAAAAGACCGTTACAAAACGAAGGGGGGAGGGGGAAGGTATATTAATACTCTTTATTAACACTTATTACGTTTTATTAATTTCGAAATTGGTTTAGTTAATTAGGGGATATGCGAGTATGACATTTATATATAATAATTTAGGTCGGAGAGGAACACAAAACAATTTGACTTTAAGATCACATGGTTCTAAATCTAACGCGTATCGCGTCCGCCTCAAGACTGAGTATTATGTGTTATAATCTCCTACTTTATTATTATCTCTATTTATTCTCTATCGGCTCTCTGCTTCATTTATCACTTTCTTCGTATAGTTTCCGGTAGCGACGCCGAGTTCTGACTCTAAAAGACCGTTACAAAACGAAGGGGGGAGGGGGAAGGTATATTAATACTCTTTATTAACACTTATTACGTTTTATTAATTTCGAAATTGGTTTAGTTAATTAGGGGATATGCGAGTATGACATTTATATATAATAATTTAGGTCGGAGAGGAACACAAAACAATTTGACTTTAAGATCACATGGTTCTAAATCTAACGCGTATCGCGTCCGCCTCAAGACTGAGTATTATGTGTTATAATCTGCTCTCTTAGGTCCCTGTTCAGAACTACCAACTATACCCATTTTAAACAATTTATATTAAACATTATAATAATTAATCAAACAAATTTATATTCTTAACTAAGCATTACTACACTCGCATCACCCCCTTGAAAATAAGTTTTTCCATTAGTAAAACTTATTAATATCGTTTAACAATGTCAATAAATTTATTCAACAAACTTACATATTTTGCAATTTTTTTTTTTTTTTTTTTTTTTCTTTAACAATTCAAAGTTTAGAAATAGACAAGAAATAATAGAATGACAATTCCCATACATATATTGTATCATATTATAAAAACCGAAAACTTTATAATTTTCACATTTGCATAAAATAACATTTCACTCTAATAATTAAATTACAACCTGTAACTAATCTATACATGCCAAAAAAAACGGAAAATTTTCTTACAGTGGCCACACAAATCTCAAGTTCACAATCTATTCCCGCGATTTCTCATCAACGATCGCTTTACATTCGAAACAATTATTTGTATAGTTATACAGTTACTATCAGGGCAACATAGAAAAAAAATAAGAAAAAGTTTACATAAAATTCTGACCAAGAGCGCACACACTATTTCACGAAAAACACAACAAATATGGGCAATAATCGGACCCTTTTCACTTATAATTTCATTAGATAATAACACTAGTCAACAAAGATTTTGTTACAGAAGACCAAATAGGTGCTCCTAGCTAATTTCGGTATGCTGATTTCAAATCTATAATTAGATTTTTTCTATCACGTCTAGATTTTGTGTAAAATGCAAATCACTTTTAGTAAAATTTTCTACCACGTCCAGATTTTGGTTTTAATCGGCTTAATGCCAGTAATATGAAACTTGCTTTTCAAGGTTAAAGCAATTTTTTTTGCCAACTATATACAAATTCGAACAATTTTGATAAATAAAATTTATCCCGAGTTGGCAACACTGAGTCAAGAGCATATTAACGGGCAACGGCCCAATGGTCAGTCGCTACGTGACAGTCAAGCAGAACGGTTGTTGAAGCTCTCTGCTGATGAGCAAGTGACAGGTTGTGGTGACTTGTGTGTTTTTATAGCATTTGTTTTGTACTACGGTGTGTATTTCTTTTTATTTTGCACATCGTAATAATTACTTTCTACGTTTTTTCAGATATTGTATGGTAATTCAAAATGGCATCAAATAGACGTGCTTGTGTAAATCACCCAGGCAACTTCTGCTTTGTCTGTGGACAATATACACCTAAGCCACAACGTAGAAACATAACAACAAAGATTAAACTTGCCTACAAGTGTCATTTTGACTGTAAGTTAGGAGACCAACAGAGGGACTGGGCACCACATATTTGCTGTGCACAGTGCAATGCAATGTTAATAGCTTGGATGAATGGTAAAAGAAAAGCTATGCCGTTCTCAGTCCCCATGGTTTGGCGTGAGCCGAAAAATCACTTCAATGATTGTTATTTTTGTTTGACAAAGATTGCTGGTTTCACAAAGAAAAACAAATCAAAGATCACGTACCCAAACTGCGAATCAGCAATGAAACCAGTACTACATGATGAAACAAATCCACCACCAGTTCCACCAGCAACGATAACAGACAGCAGTTCATCTGAAGATTCTGCTAGTGATATAGAAACAGGGAAAGATGGCATATATGTTCCAGATGCAAATATTTCCCCACATTTGTTAAGTCAAGCGGAGTTAAATGACTTAGTGCGCGATTTGGAATTACCAAAAGAAAAGGCAGAGTTGCTTGGTTCAAGACTTCAAGAATTTAATCTTCTCCAACCAAACACCAAAGTTTCCCATTTCCGCCATCGCCATTTGCAGTTTTCATCATTTTACTTACAGGAAGAAAACGTTTGTTTCTGCCACGATATCAGTGGTCTGATGCAAGGGATTGGCTGTCGCTATGATCCAAAAGAATGGAGACTGTTCATTGACTCTAGTAAAGCTAACCTTAAAGCTGTATTACTGCACAACGGCAATGAAAAACCTTCAATACCTGTAGCACATGCCACTGGCCTTAATGAGACTTATGAATCGATGAAACTGCTGCTAAGACTCATCAAATATAAGGACCACACATGGAATATTTGTGGCGACCTTAAAGTTGTATCATTACTTCTTGGGTTACAGTTGGGCTACACAAAGCATATGTGCTTTTTGTGTCTATGGAACAGCAGAGATGACAAGAACCACTACAAAAAACATGTTTGGCCATCTAGAACTGAACATGTTGTTGGTAAATACAATGTGAAACACCCAGCACTTATTGACCCTCAGAAAGTACATCTTCCACCACTTCACATTAAACTTGGCCTTATGAAAAATTTCGTGAAGGGTATGGATCATCAAGGTAGTGGTTTCCAATATTTAAAGGATAAATTCAAAGGAATATTGACAGATGCTAAGCTAGAAGCTGGAGTTTTCACTGGACCACAGATCCGCAGTGTCATCCACGACTCATCGTTTCCATCTAACCTAAATGAGAATGAACTAGGAGCATGGACATCTTTCGTTGAAGTTGTCAAAAATTTTCTTGGAAACCACAAAGCTGAAAACCACCGTAAACTCGTAGAAAACATGCTTAAATCTTATGAAATAATGGGATGCAGAATGTCTTTGAAAATTCATTTTTTACATTCTCATCTTGACTTCTTCCCGGCCAACCTTGGGGCTGTAAGTGACGAGCATGGTGAGCGCTTCTACCAACAGATCTCAGTTATGGAAAACAGATACCAAGGTAATTTCAACCCAAATATGATGGGAGATTATTGTTGGTTCCTGCAGAAGGAGAGCTCGTCATCCTACAAGTGACAAAGGAAGAGGACACACCAAAGTTTCACTTAAGAACAGGAATTTGCCTTTCAGTAGTAACAACAAAATACTAACGCGCTTTGGGTGGATGGTTGGGCGCAGGGTGGTAACTCCGCCAGCGGAATTCCGCTGTCTGTCTTAAGCCAGAATAAAGGAGGAAAGACATCCCTGTTCACTAATTATTTAAGTATGCTTAACATAAAACGTGGCACGGAAAAGTAGCTTAGACGGCTTTCGTAATAGAAGCGGGTGAGAAAAAAAATGAAAAATAGGGGTTTTCGGTTACACAAAATCTGGACGTGATAGAGAAATTTTGATATCAGATCTGAAATCAGCATCAGCGCTTTAGTAGGAATCAGTAGTTCACGTGTCTGTAACAAAAAAAAGTTGAAATTTGTTGCCTAGTGTAATCAGTACATTTGTTTGCTGGACGTTGTTTAGATGACACTCCGCACGCTGACAACGGATTTCAATTTTCAATCGCAGCTCTCCTACTCACTTCGCTAGAATGCAAGGGATTGCATCAATCAACATGCAACAGGGCAGCACGCTATAATGGTTCCGCTCTCTCTCCAATGGCGAAAAAAAAACAAGAGACGTCCAATTCTAAAAGGATCAGGGGGGGAGATATCTGAAAGCGGGACCACGCGCTGGAATTGGACGGAATTTGCAATTCTAGAAGTCGATGAAGAAACTCGCCTTGTCTCATCTCCACTTTTGTCGGTGAACGCTGCTCTTCCTACGTCCAGCTGAAAGACTCTTCCACTGGCAACAATAAACGATGACTCCGCCGTAGGCCGTTTCCCAACGAACCTACTGTATGTCTGTATGGACAGTACAGTCGTAGGCACTCGTTCAAGCTCGCGCGGCTTGTCTACCGAGTGCTACAACACATATTTAGCGAAGCATTCGAGCAACGTGACCAGCTACTGCCCTAAAAATACCAGTAGACCATCTTCGATCGAAACTTTCGTGTGCCAAGACCCTGCAGATGTAAATTTCTCTTCTCTTCCGAAACTGTCCTGCGCCAAGTCCATGCGCATTCGGTTCCTCTCTTCTGTCTCTTCTCTTCCGAAACCATCCTGCGCCAAGTCCATGCGCATTCTGGTTTCTCTTCTCTCTCTCTCATTGGTGATCGATCACCTATCCGGTCGACTAAACTCACTTGATGGAACTCGGATTCAACTTGGTTGACCCCAAACTGAGTCTTCTCCAAATTTTGAAAAAAAAGTATTCTAAACGTGTTTCTGTACTGCTTATCATTTCATATTTAATTTATCAAATTCTTTCGACAGTTCACTTCGAAATACTAACTACACATTTGCTCTGGCCAAATTCACGGAAAAAAAATGACAAATCTAAAAATTTCGCAAAAATTTAATCACATCTAGCCACCACTAATGTCACTTATGGCAGTTACATCGAAGATAAAAAGAAGTCATAAAATGTACGAACCAAAATTGTACAGTATAAATATAAAAGCGCCCATACATAGTAACTGTTAGTATAATTTAAGAAATATTATTGTTCAAACTATCGTCAGAAATCACCTCAATACCTCTAAATACAAAAGACAAAAATGAGCCCCAGAAACTTCATGTCATCCATTCTCTGACAATCATGAACCCTCTTGCTTTGAGGAGGAGCACATAGACGCCACAAAAACGTTTCTGGCTATCTAGGAGGCTCCATTTCCGAGTGTACACTTGAGTCAATGTTTCAAATGCACTAGTTAACTCCGACTGAAGGTCTAAACAATAATAATTTTCTAAACAGTTATTAAAAAGTAAAAAAAAATTAAATATTACTACCAAAAATTATTTTAATACAGTAATTCCAACCTGAAACGTCAAATTTCATAAGAATTGAACTTGCAATTCGCAAATTACATCTGAGGGACAACTCTCTCCTTCAACAGAAACCCCCGTATGGTTTGCAAATCACAAAAATCTCAGTAATTTATCGCTTCCAAGTGAAACTACAAATTTGCATAGTTATACTAAATAAGAATAGATCATATGTACTAAAAAAATACACGCACCCACTGTAAACAAAACTAAAACATTGCGTAATTAAGAGCGGTCGCTTTGTTTGTAAACGAACCTCTATACAAATATCCCTAACCGAATGAAACTGCATTATATCCTAACATAATTTCGTAATATTTTCCATGCAAACGCTCGAACTAAAAAAAAGGACATTTTTCATTTCTAATTCCAAATTAAAATATCAAATTAAAACATCCTTTTTAGAATACAATCTAAATTTGAACTAAAAATTTTACCATTGTCATTGAACTGGAAAGAAAAATAAAAATCGGCCTACCTGTACAAATAAATTGATTATTGAATGAATTTATAAAACGTAAGGAAAATATATGAAAAGAACTTCCTACACAAATTTCTGTAATTCAAAAAAATTATAATATCGAGATTTAGTAAAATGTGTACCGTAACTCACATTGGCTGCCAAAATAAAAATAAAATTTACTGCCGCCTTTAGGCCTATAATTAATAAATTCAATGTTATGCGTGAAAAGCACAATTTAGAATCCACGCATAACATTTGTGCTTATTAAAGAAAAAATCCTATGCTTATTTATGTTAAACCAATTAAAATTTTGTTAAATAACTAAAGATTTACTACTCAATAGACATACCGTAATAACGGTTAATCTCCGAACAATATTTTACGATAGGCCTACAAGAAATTCTTCTTAAGTACGATACAATAGCCATTTTACCAAATATGTCGGAATTGTCGTGATATGAACGAAAGAAAGAGAAAAAAAAATAATCAGCTTACCTACCAAAGTTTGAGTATATAAATATATGTAATTATATATATAACTAATAAATACGTATTAGTTAATAAGTAAGTATATAATTAATGAGTATATAAAAAATACAAAAAAAACTTATAAAAAATTTTACAACACAATTTTCTATTTCAGTTAAACGAATTCTGCTTATTTTGAAATTTAACACAATCCTATACGGCGACTTACAATCTGACAAATTTAACATGTTTAAGATTACCTTTCGACTGTCAATTAACTGTAACTTAACCTATATAGCGCGAAGCGAGCGAAGCAAAAAGCCCGTAAATCTATATCAACAAAATAATCCTATTTTTATATACAGGCAATCGAAATATAATCAAAAATCTGCTAATGAAACCCAGAAAATTTCTCATGTTCCTGAAATGTTGTACTATATATGTATATATACCCAGAAATGCGATACAAATTTTCGCTGAAACACTTTGAAAGGACCATATAAATTGTGTATCATACTGTATTCAAACTAACAATTTACTTACGTACAATTTTTTTTCTATATTAATCGTTATTATTATATTACAATTACTACTAATTCCAAAAGTTTTAAACAAACAAGTAAACAACAGGGGTAAGCTGAACCAGGCATACAGTAGAAGAGACGAAAAAAGAAATTTGAGTCTTCAGGCAGCACGATAATTTTCAAACTATATCCTCTCCGACCGAACGAACGAAATTTAACGTAATAATGACTCGAAATATTGAGTCGGACAAACGAAAAGCAACGGAACTGGACGAAACAAATTAAATTCTTAGGCGCGAAGATTGTCAGGGACGCTATCAGGACGCGAAGGCAAGCGCCATTTTTAAATTTTATTTACAATGAAATTTTAAGGCATGAAAATCGAAATTTGCCTGCAAACGGGGTAAACTTTGCATTTAGATATTTTAATAATCGAAATAAAATATTCATTAACGCTATTGGTTATTATACCGGGTTTTAAGAATTTTAATCGAAATACTAACACGTGGGTAAGCCTCACAAAATATGATGTAAGATCACCGCTAGCCACCAGATGTAGTGCCTACGTTTTATTATTTATTTTCTTCATTATTTATTTACGCTTCTTCCTACTTTATTATTATCTCTATTTATTCTCTATCGGCTCTTTGCTTCATTTATCACTTTCTTCGTATAGTTTCCGGTAGCGACGCCGAGTTCTGACTCTAAAAGACCGTTACAAAACGAAGGGGGGAGGGGGAAGGTATATTAATACTCTTTATTAACACTTATTACGTTTTATTAATTTCGAAATTGGTTTAGTTAATTAGGGGATATGCGAGTATGACATTTATATATAATAATTTAGGTCGGAGAGGAACACAAAACAATTTGACTTTAAGATCACATGGTTCTAAATCTAACGCGTATCGCGTCCGCCTCAAGACTGAGTATTATGTGTTATAATCTGCTCTCTTGGGTCCCTGTTCAGAACTACCAACTATACCCATTTTAAACAATTTATATTAAACATTATAATAATTAATCAAACAAATTTATATTCTTAACTAAGCATTACTACACCGGGAATCGAACCCAGGGCCTTCCAATTGCCGGTTGGATTTCTCTTCCCCGTGTGCAGAGACGCTCCTTATTACTTACGTCGTTTCTATTCATTTATATACTGCGTGGTCATTGCAGTTAAATGCATATATATATATATATATATATATATATGGTGTCACCCTAAACCGAACCTCATATGAAAATGTATTTAAATTAAATTTACAAAAGTAATGGATTAGGATTAAAACAAATTGATAGAATAACACGCAATGGCTAATATGAAAGTGAGTTACACTCCTGAGGAAAAGGCCTCAGCCTCTTCCTCCGCCTTTTCTACCTTCAACAATAAAATGGCGCCAAAACAAAACATCAGTTTGAAAATTTTTATGTATTACTTTTATAAATTTAATTTAAAATAAATTTTAATATGTGACCGAATTTATGGGACACCCTGTATATATATACAGAGAGAGAGAGAGAGAGAGAGAGAGAGAGATTATAGAATCCCTAAAAATTGAAAACGTGTGTTTCCGGACTCAGAATGTTTCTTTAGTCAAGTTTGAAACTAAAAAAAGGTTTTAAAACATTGAAGGAATAAAATGGAAAGAAAAACAACAACAAATGAAGGATTCTTTAGAGTTAATAAAACCTAACCTAACTTAACCTAACCTAACCTAACCTACAAATTCAGACGTAAAATGTTAACTCTGTTTAAAGTTAACTAATTATTAACTCGATTAACTTTAACCCCATTTTTGTTAACTTCATTTAAAGAATTCGTTTGTTCCGAAATCTTAATATTTTGTAGGATTTTGTATTTGCAGCGTTTTTAAACTCTCTCTCTCTCTCTCTCTTTCTCTTTATATATATATATTGTGACGTCATGACTTGTCAAAAAAGTAAAAAAAAGAAATCTCTTCATTATTTATAACAATTTTAATACCAACAAAAGTGTACATATAAATTATCTTAATTCTGATCCCCACAGCAAAGCTGGGCACTTGCGGTTTTTTTTGCGGTACTGCGGTACTGCGGTACTACCGCACTACCAAACCGGTACCGCATAACGCAGTACCGCAAAGGATCGCTGAAAGTACAGCCTGTACTTTCAGCGATCCTTTGCGGTACTGCGTTATGCGGTACCGGTTTGGTAGTGCGGTAGTACCGCAGTACCGCAGTACCGCAAAAAAAACGCAAGTGCCCAGCTTTGCCCCACAGTTCCGACGACGTTTTTTAACTTCGTCCAATTTTTCGACCGTCTTCTGCAATGACTGTAAATGAATTTTCATTCCCAGCAATAACAAATCGCTTGTGGAGGTCTCGCATAGCGTCAGAGTTTGAGACACGCAGTCAGGAGAGAATCCAATCTCTTTGAAGATGCTGTCAATCCATTTATCGTACATTCACTGTATTCACTGTATTCCGATGAAGGAATAACCACGAATAAAATCAGAGGTTTTACCACTGTTGTCACTTTGCTGAATCGTTTCTGAAAATGACTTACAATAACTTGTTTTAAAACGTATCTCATTTTAGACACTTTCTTTTGCGTTATCCTCGATTGCCATCTCGAAACGCTCGCGTTTTTTGGGTGTAACCTGTGTTTAGATATTTCTATTTGATTTTTAGTCCAGTGCCAAGAAAATTTCGAGAGGGACAATGAGTTCTAAAAATGAAAATATTTGGTAATACAACTCGCATTGAACGCCAATTGCGTTACTTTCATTATGTCAACAGTAAGTGAAGCCCTCACATTTTCTCGTTCGTCACTATTGAAGCCTTCAAGAAATCAGAAACCTGGACGTCAAGTGCATGTTCGAGTAATATAATAAAGCTCTAGTATCTCTTTCATATGAAGGAAATACGATAATTAACGCCTAATCTGTAAACTAAACAGTACTACAGACTAGGCAAAATCTATGGACATTCCGACACTTCAACAAGGGTCAAAAGTGAAATTTGTAGCAAGCCCTTTTCAAAACGATAGTTTCAATTATTCGGAACATATTAACTGTCGCTGCAAAAGTGTTGACTAAAGGAAGAAATTGGTAAATAACAGGCCATAAAAATCCTCCCGATTAGCAGCCCATATATAAATACACAGTGATTGTTTAGAGCAGTAAGTCCGAATGAAGCGTGCAGGTGGCTACTGTCGGCGTGCAATCTCTTTTTTTTCGACTTTATGGTGGTTCAAATGAGAGTTATCTGTTTTTCACAGTGCCGAAATTTCTACTGTGGTTGCTAAATACTTGTTTCTTGCTAAAATTATGAAGAAAACCAATATAAAAATGAGGTATTATGACTGAAAGTAAGGTACTTTCATTACTTTTATGCGTGCTTAGCATTATCCGCCATGTTTTGCTACATGTCACCACGTGGGGTGTCTGTACCACCAATTTGGGATAGATGACTCACCATGGTTCAGGTTTTTTTTCAAAAACTTTATCGTTTCGGCCTAGTATATAATATAAATGTAAGCTAATATGTTGTAGCTTGGGTACTCAGATAATGTGTTGAAAAATTCCTTTAGTTCGGCGGCTTTTTTAGTGGAAGAGCTGAACTCGTAAATTTTTATGATGATTGCCTCTATATCATACTTTAGACAGTTACACGCTGTTTTAATAACATTGTGTATTTTGTGCAAGTTACAACCAGCTTTGACGAGGTGTTGATTATGGCTCTGCATGCTGTAAAGACACATTATTTTTACTCCATAGTTTATATTGGCATTATCTGCTCCATAAGCCACCACTTGCTTGAGCGACAATCCCTTTGTTTCTAACCTTTGCGAACTGCTGCAAAAACTGTGGCCGAGTCCTCGGAATCCAAAGAAAAGAACGATAATAAGGACGTCCTGATTCCTCGTGTATTAAATAGCGTAGAACTAACGGGAAGGTTTATATGTTTCCTTTGTTGGAGTGTGGAGCCAAAACGTTTGTGATGAGCGATGACAGGTTTGTCCGTCCACAAGAAAATTTAACAGCAATTTTGGAATCTCTAAACATACCTTTAAAGAAACTGCTCCCGTATCCAGCTGAGTTGTAACTATGTGAATGATAAACGGCGTGGTAGCAGTAAGATGCTTCAGCGAGAAGCACTTCATTTTCGTCTTGAAAATCCTTTTTCACAAGAAAATCAGTGAATGTTCGTGAGCTTGCCGAAGCCTTCACATTTTCAATGCGTGCTTTGGACTTCGCGTGTCGCATTCATTTTTACCACCATGACTTATTGTAAACGAGTGATTGTTGCATATCTTGCATCTTGTAGTGAACTGATCTCTACCAGGCTGAATCCAATCGAAAGTTTTTGTCCAATTCTTGTTGAAAGTCACTAGACGTTTTTGTTTTTCAGGAGGAGTCTCTGAACTAGCCATTTTGCTAGGGGAAAAATTGTAAATATTATTATTATTATAATAATGAGTAAAAGAAAACATCATTATAAATAATTAATTAAAAAGATATTCTAAATCTTATAAATAGAATCAAGCGTGTGTGTGTGTGTGTGTGTGTGTGTGTGTGTGTCCTCTTTCACGCAAAAACTTTCACGCAAATGCCGCAATTTACACCTGAACGATTTCTTATAAAAAGTAGACAAACTTTTACAGATTTTATTTGAATTACACAATCTCAAGTTGTATGGTGAAGCAATCGCACGATTCACACTAATTCAAAGCTTACAATATAACTACAGCCGAAAAACTGCCAACTCGTGGCCAAAGACAATATTTTATAAGCGTTATGTAATTTCTAGAATGTTCTAGAATATTCAACATTACTCCATAGAATTCTACAGGATCCTACATAATTCTAGAAAAATTCTAAATCAATTCATCCCGAAAAAATTTGCTTAAAAAATATTTTTTGTGGGACATTTTGAATACAAAGCGGGACGCGGGATTTTTGGATCAAAAGCGGGACGTTTGGCAACCCTATATCTGTACCGTTAAACTATCCCCGATATACATATATATATATATATATATATATACCTTACCTTACAACCTTACAAAGGTTCCAAAGGTCTAGCTTGTCGCCCCTCCTCACGAGTTGGCCTGGTGAAGTAGTGAGTTGGTCCTTATTATCGTCCTTATTACCTCACATAGCCAGGTACGCCCGGCTCGTTGGGGATTGTTCTGAGCCAGGCGTCTAGTCTTCTTTTGAAGATATCCACTGCAACTCCCTTCGTGTTTCTTAGGTCTTTGGGCAGCTGATTAAACAGTTTTGGTTCTCTCACAACAAAAATATTTCCTTTCAGGGTTAAGGATGTTCCCTGTCTCAACTTCAATTTGGGAATACGACACAATCTACCGTTTCTACTTTCCACCGTTGTTTGGGGACAATTATTTTTGTGTTGCCCAAAAATGTCGACCCCACAATGTAGCCATGTCGGAACACAGTTTCCCATAAATTATCGAAGTTAAGCGTTACTGAATGTCGATAATAGTCGGATGGGTGACCGCCCTTTGCATCCAGAGATGTATGGATTCGTGGTTCGGATCCCACGTAAAACTTGTAGACCCCCTCTGTCACATGACCTTTACTGTTATAAAGGAGGTTAAACAACCTCAAAAATACACTCAGCAAGAGAGTCCCAACTCTAAAAGGGGATTGTTCAAATTAGAACAACCCCTAACAGTGTTTGACCATGCGCCACTATATTGAATTTATAAGGCATCTTACAAAGAATAGTTACTGCAGTGAAAATATCTACAGTATGCTCTACAAAGGTTGTACCGTTAAGTGGTGTGTGTTTTTGCTTTTCCCCAAAACTCCAATTCTCAATTACAGTTCCTGCACCATTTTTCCGAATCGTCTCTTCCTTAACATTGTGGTGACTAAAAAGTTAACATTTCCCTTTGAAGGCAAAAGATTTGGTTGCATCATTTTAGGAATTGGCCCAGTGAGCCATATATTACTTACACTTTGAGATAAATTACAGATTCTGGCTTTCATGAACAAGAAATAACTATGAAATGAGACAAAAATATTAACACTTTATCTTTCATCATGAACGGCTATTTGGCGAATGATTGCCCTTATCAGTTCAAGCCTAAATTTTATAGAAGTTTTATTTGACTTTACTGATCAAGCCAATAGGTTTTTAGATTACCTCAGTAGTAAAGTGTGAGAAGTGAAATAAACAACTTCCTTTCCCTTTTAGATATCTTAATTATGAAATGTCCGAACAACTTTCAAATCTAGCAAGAAAACTGTCATAGGACCTCGCTCTAATTTTCTTAGTTCTTTACCTAACTTGTTAAAATTTATAGCATCCCTACATCATTGAGTATGACATTTAAAATTTTATCTTATTGCAATAATTTGAACAGGCAGTTGAAATACCAGAGATTTTTTGTAACAATATATTTCCAAAACCTTTAATTCAGAACTATGGACAATAATTGTTAGATAATGTTTATAGACGAAGTCCAGTCATACCAACCTTGTTGAAAATCTTAAAATATTTTAAGATGCCATTCATTGGGTATACCTCTTACAAAATAGAAACAAAATTGAAGTCATTACTATTAAATCATTACTCCTAAATGAATTTTAAATTTATTTTTAGTAACAAGAAATCTATTGAATCCTCATTTAAACACAAAGAATATCGAATTCGGGACTCGTGTTCGGGTGTGATTTACAAATATACGCGTCCTGCATGCAGTGTTACTTTTGTTGGCTGCACCGCCTGCCAATTTAAAGTACTTACACACAAACATGAAGGACTGAGTTATCTTACTCTCAGACTACTTTCACGCCCTTCCCAATGGAGCATTCGTGGCCATGCTGCTGTTTTCTCCAATCTTGATAAATGCAATCGCAATTCAGATTTGAAGATGTTGTAAGCCTTATACTTACAGAAAATCAAACCAACTATAAATGATTATCAGTCCCTTTCGTATCTCCTAATTGAAATTTAAACTTTCGCGTTTAGAAAATATAATTTCATCATTTATAACTGGTTTAATTGTTTTTAATATTACTGTATACATTATTTATCCTTTGTATTTATACATAATCCTCTTAATTTCCAAGGTTGGAATTCCAACTTCCAAATTCCAACTTCCGTTTACATTTTACTTGGAAGTAAGTAAATTATCGACTTTGGGATTTTATTTTTGTATTTAATGAAGTTGCTTCTAGCTTTTAACCTTTAAACTTTAGTATTTTATCTTACATTTGTATTTTATCTAATAAAAATGGTGAATTATATTTGCAGAACCACGACATTAATTTTAATGTCTCAAAATGAAAGGTGAACCAAATTATCATTATCAGCTTCTTCAGTGACGAATCAGACATAAAAAGAAAACAATTTGACTAATAAGAAACTGCAGATTTTGTGCAAACACACTTTGGAAATACTTTTTTTTTGTACTTTGGTCTAATTATTTATGAAAAGAGATTCTAGTAGAAATGTTTATTTATTTCATAACAGATCTTTTGGTTCAAAAGAACAAAAAAAAAAAGAAAGAAAATTAACACTTCGGAGAAAAAGTTAAAGTTTGGCGCAAACACTATTGCACCATTTTTGTATCTCTACCAAGTTCCTGAACTCAAACTTTATTTTCGGAGTGTTTTCGTAATGTGGCCGATATTATTTTAATGAAATCAATTTAGAATCACCAACTTCAATCTCTTTATGCGAAGACTAAATTTGAACTTCACGAAAAGAGTATTTATTCCCGTCGGTTCTTATAAAATTCGTCGTCATCCGGACTGTGGTCCACCTATTGGTAACCTCTGCACTAGACATAGAGGATATCAAATATTTTGAACTTTCTTCCTTACTTTAAATAGTTAGCAGCAATGAAAGACAGGAAAATATGCCCTATTCAAAATCCGGAGCACATCATGATATGTTATAGTAAAATACTTATTGACACCTAATTAATGTTATAAGAATGAAACTAATAAATTACTCGTAATTATCATCAACTCGGGTTAATATAGTCTTAGGATATGACCAAATAAGGTATTTTGCATTAATTGTTCCCTTTCAAGTTTATATTTTATTAGGTATTGAATTAAATCACAGTTGAATTTAATTTTACAGGTCTTTATAATCCATATTAAATAATTAATTATAACAAATTACTGTTAATATTTAACAGTAAAAATTAATGAGACTAAGATATGATAAAAGAAGGTACTTTTTATCAACATTTGATCACTTTTAGGCTGATATTTTAAATAGATTTATTTATGAACATTAAAAAAAAACATGGTTATGCAATTTACAATTAAATTAGCTTATAAAGTAGCTTATAAGGCCCAGTCATGCACATTTCATGTAAAATATTAATTATTAATTAACAAACAAATATATAAACCTCAAAATATAAATACGTGGTAACACAGAAAATTGAATGAAACTTGTTTCATTGAATTTTCTGTGGCTGAAACTCTTGAGAAAGTTATTATTTTTATCATAATGAAAATATTAATTTTAATTCTTATGCATTGCCTGCCTTAATAGTAATATCACGAAAGTTGAAAAATTATGTCATATATTCATAATTCTATATTATATTGATAGAATAACTAAATATCCGCATCCGCATCCGCAGATGTTGAAAAACTGACACCCGGTCCACCACTAATATATATATATATATATATATATATATATATATATAACCCGCAAAATATAACAGCACATTTACAAGTTCAAATATAACTAAAATTAATATTAAATTTTACAATTTAGTTTCTTGTCTCTTACATTTTTACATTAAAATATTTTAGCCACATTCCACTATGGAATGAACGCAGAGCGAATTTCTTTCACTAAAGTCAACCATGACACTTTTATATTTTTTAAGAATAACATTAAGAAATGACATATTATCTCACCTATCACTGCTATTACTACTATTACTACTATTATTATTTATACTACTAACTACTTCAAACATACAATTGACTTCTCTAAAGATATTTCAGAAGAGCTCTTCATATTTCAAGATTTTGTAAATAATTTTTAACTTAATTGAGGAATTTCGGTCTAAGGCTCAGAGAGGTTTTCTTTAAAGAGTAATAATGACCACGAAATTCGTGCCAATTGATGCCATCAGCATGGGAAGTGTGGTTTCCTTCATACTGGTAACCATTTAGGTTTGAGCTATGGCATTTTGTATACCACCATGCACCGCGGTATGTCTTCGAACAGTTTCCACCGTCATTGCTGTCGTTGTCTTGATCTTTCGTTGAAAACATTTGACCGCTGTGACCAGTTAAAGAGTCACCGGCGTTTCCAGAATATTCTCCTAAATCTAGTCAATATTTCTCAGTGGCATCTCCGATGTAAAAGTGTTCGTACTTCGCCCAACGCTTTATTCCCTGAAAGTCCTCAAGATCC
Source organism: Bathynomus jamesi (assembly GCA_023014485.1). Taxonomy (NCBI): domain Eukaryota; kingdom Metazoa; phylum Arthropoda; class Malacostraca; order Isopoda; family Cirolanidae; genus Bathynomus; species Bathynomus jamesi. The sequence goes on along the minus strand of JAJOZX010003367.1, from coordinate 427,471 downwards.
ACCCTCAGTTCCATCAAATTATCACTAACGAGGGCGTGAATATTGTCGAGGCCGAGCCAAAATTCTCCCGTCACGATGCCAAAACCAAGTTGGTACTCAACCCATTTCCTGAAGAAGTTTTCTCTTTGTGGAAGAGCATCGCGTTGTTGAATCACTGTCCATCTCCCTCCGTCAGTAATTTAGTCACAGAAAACAGAAACGGGTCGATTTTCGCAACAATTAAAAGGGTACACTGTTCGAATGCCAGACTCTCTGTCACCGAAGTTGAAAAGATCCGCACAATTTCGAGGACGTTTTTGAACTTTTTTCAATTTGGCGATTGTCTTTTGCATTGAATGCGAGTGAATTTTCATTCCCATCAAAGAGGAATCTCTTGCGGAGTTCTCACATAGTGCCAAAGTCTGAGAAACGCAGTGAGGAGAGAAACCAATCTCCTCGAAGAGATTTTCTGTTTCTTTCATCGTAGGTTCACTGCTGTCTCCACAAACGAGATTGCTTAGTACAACAATCGTCAGGAAATTAATGAAAAGTAATGAAATTGACATTTTTTGGAGTTGGTTTTCCTGAACTGTTTCAGTAAATAGCTTCTAATAACTCGCTCTCAAATACCGTTTCCTTTTTATACATTTTAGTGTACTTGTCCTCGTTTGATTTATCTCGGAGCATCCTTCGTCTTGTGGGTGTACCCAAAGTTTAGATTAATTTTATTTCCTTTTTAGTTCATTACTGAAATCCCAAAGTGGGCGTCTCTGTGAAATAACTGTCAAAGATGTCATAACTCATCACTTTCCGAAGTCCTATTCTGGACATTTAAAATTTTAGTGTCAAATTTAAGCTATTTTAAAATCGCGCTTAATTCACTATTATTCACCAGTCATTCTTCATTAAAATATCATTAACTGAACGGTAAAAGGGATTTAAATTCGGGTAAAATTCGTTCAACAATATAGGGGACTTGCCATATGACAGCCAACTATTTTTCTACACACAAAATCTATCAACTGTTGTTCATGTGCCATATATTCATGAATGGTAACTATGGAAAAACTGTACGCACTCACAACATGGTATCATATGTGGTACATTTATTTCATAATTAAATATAAATTATTAATTAATTGAATTAAATATCTATACAAAATTGCCTCGGGATTGGCGACATAGCCTATTGGGAATGAAATAATTGAATTGCCATACGTTCAAAGAACCTGTATGTATGAATCAGCCCCACATAGCAACAAGAAAACCCAATTTATTGTTTAGTCTACCAAAAAGAAGTAGACAAAACAAAATTTTGCTAGAACGGCAAATAATACACCAGAACCAAGGAACGGCTCTCAGGGCTGTTTATGTTACAGCGAAGCTTTAAACGCGGAGGATGTCTTTGTCCCCCCTAGAGTCCTGAGTGAATTCCTTATAATATAAAACCTAATGACTATAAAAGGATAGGCCTATTCCTTCAGGGGTTTATATAGTGACTGCCTATATTAATTACCTTAAGTAAATTCGCCGCGTAACCCCATCGTGGCGGCCCTACACCGAAAATGAACGTCACGCCCTACATCGAAACAAACAAAGACCCAGCAAAAATAAGGTGAGCAATTTCAGTTTTTATTAACATAAGGCTTTCCCAACTCCCGATGCTAGAATTACCGTAATCAATATAAATATAAAGAGGTCCTTTAAAGACCTACATATTCATAACTCTCTAACGAAAAAGCATAGGGCTTTTGTCGGTAACCCTCCACTGAAATCTGCTAGAAATTTCCAACGGATGAGGGCACAGGCAATCAACCCATAGCCCTATATAGTTTTTTTAACATGGTGGCCCTGTGTATGGGGAACTAACCCCTCTACAATTTACACTGACACGCAGTGGCTAGGCTTAGCTCATTAGGCCTAACCCCAATTTCAACCGTAACCCCACTATAGTTTTTTCATATGGTGGCCTAAGCAACTGGGAACCGATTCCTTTACCTTTACACTAATCGAAAACAAAGGCTTGTTCATTTAACAGGCATAACTTATTTTAGGTCCTAAAAATAATAGGCCCACAACATTAAGCCTATTTAATAGGTCCTACTCTTCAAACTCAAAACTAAGCCTTGTTAATTTAACAGGCTTAACTCATTTGAGGTCCTATAAAATAATAGGCCCAAACATAAGCCTACTCGGTAGGCCCAACAAATAGGCCTATTTAGTAGGCCCACCTAACTTTACCTTACATAATAGGCCTACCTCTTAAAGTAGGCCTTACTCTTTACACTCAAGGCCTATCCTAATTAAAAACACTAAATTTATAATTGAACCTGTGGTGTAGGTTATAAAATTTATTTCAGCAATTTAACTTACTCATAAGACTCATTAACATCACAAAATTCGACTCAGACCTGTAACATCACAAAATTCGACTCAGACCTGTAACATCACAAAATTCGACTCAGACCTGTAACATCACAAAATTCGACTCAGACCTGTAACATCACAAAATTCGACTCAGACCTGTAACATCACAAAATTCGACTCAGACCTGTAACATCACAAAATTCGACTCGAACTGTAACATCACAAAGACCTAAAGCAATTGCACGAATTCAAACCTACACCCACCTAACACCTATTAGTGACCCTATTCCAAATCCTATTTGACATATAGGCATACCAAGTCCTATTTGACATATAGGCCCAACCTATTCCGAAGTCCTATTTGACATATAGGCATACCAAGTCCTATTTGACATATAGGCCCAACCTATTCCGAAGTCCTATTTGACATATAGGCCCAACCTATTTCAAGTCCTATTTGACATATGGGCCCAACCTATTCGAAGTCCTATTTGACATATAGGCATACCAAGTCCTATTTGACATATAGGCCCAACCTATTCCAAGTCCTATTTGACATATAGGCCCAACCTATTTCAAGTCCTATTTGACATATAGGCACAACCTATTACAGACAAGGCTTGATATAAGGGTCTCAAATGCAACATTTGAGGATTTTACTCAGCCAAATTGGTTAACCTAACCCAAAACCCAAAAATAAAACCCTATAACAAAATACACATTTACACACATACGTACGGTACAGTATATAAATATATACATACGACTTCAAACATCCAATTCTTCTTTTAAAAGAAGAAACACAACAGATTTCATTAACAGACACAAACATTCCTCGCAAACAGATTGGATTCCTGAAAAACCCCAAACCTTCCAGACCTACCTGTAGGATACACAACATTTACATTCATAACTACGGGTATTAATTTCATTGGAGTGGTGAATCCAAGTTTTGAAGACCAACTGGATTCGGAGGAATGACACACACACACACACACACACACTACTCTTTCAATGTGTCTCAAACACAACAACCTGTCTAAACATAACCAAGGATCGGAGAGTAAAAGCTTTTATTGCTGCGTTCTGATTCTGTGCACATAATTTTGTGCCAAAAATTATATGGTTAGACAGTGACACGTACAAACAAACTACTCTACTCCAAAGGGCCTTGGCCTACCTTGGCCATAGCCCAACAAATTCATCAAAGGGCTGATGGCCTACCTTGGCCATAGCCCAACAAATTCATCAAAGGGCTGATGGCCTACCTTGGCCATAGCCCAACAAATCATCAAAGGGCTTGGCCTACCTTGGCCATAGCCCAACAAATTCATCAAAGGGCTGATGGCCTACCTTGGCCATAGCCCAACAAATTCATCAAAGGGCTTGGCCTACCTTGGCCATAGCCCAACAAATTCATCAAGGGCTGATGGCCTCACTTGGCCATAGCCCAACATATTCATCAAGGGTCTTGTGGCCTCCTTGGCCAGAGACCAAACAACATGGTCTTGTGGCCTCCCTTGGCCAGAGACCAAACAACATTGGTCTTGTGGCCTCCCTTGGCCAGAGACCAAACAACATTGGTCTTGTGGCCTCCCTTGGCCAGAGACCAAACAACAAGGGTCTTGTGGCCTCCTTTGGCCAGAGACCAAACAAAAAGGGTCTTGTGGCCTCCCTTGGCCATAGGCCAAACAACACAAAAACAGTACAGGATTCAAAGCCCCAAGCCCTCCAGATCTACCTGTGGAGGAGTAAATTTACTCCACTAAAACTACGGGTATTGACTAGTCTGAAGTGGTAGGAGGTTTGAATACAGTACAAACTCTTTCTAATTCTCCTAAATTAAATGAACAAATAACAAAAGACAACAATGGGAACATTGAACCAAACAATTACACGAAAACACTTGGAATGCTTTGGTTTTTAAAACAGAATTCCGAACACGATGACACTCTTTGCACAAAGAGTTATAACTTAAATCCAAATGCCGATACAAAAAGACAAGTGCTTTCAGAATCATCCAAAATTTTCGACCCCATTGGATTATATTTACCAGCAACCATAAGATCCAAAATCCTTTTGCAAGACTTATGGAAAAAGAAAATTGATTGGGATGAACCACTTTCAGTGGAAGACCAACTTCATTGGAAAAAATTAGCCACAGACTTGAACAAAGTTCAAGACATCTACGTACCAAGATGTGCTGGCTACAGATTGAAATCTCAAACACTACACATTTTTACAGATGCCAGCACACAAGCTTACGGGTGTTGTGCCTATTTAACAAGTGAAAATGAAAGTAACTTGGTTTATTCAAAGGCAAAAGTGGCACCCTTAAACCAAAAGAAAACTGTACCACAACTTGAATTATTAGCTGTCTCATTGGGAGTTAAAACAGCAACTTTCTTTCACAAGTGTATAAAGAAGTTGACATAACAAACATTTACTTAAGGACAGACAGTCAAATTTGTCTAACATGGGTGACCAACACAGATACAACTTCTTGCAAAAACATATTTGTGAAAAACAGACTAACAGAAATCAAAACTGCAAACACAAACCTTGGTATCAAATTTAGGTACATAAAAACAAAAGAGAATCCTGCAGACTTTTTGACAAGAGGGCTCTCTTACAAGCTGTTGAAAACAAATAAAATCTGGTATGAAGGGCCCGAATGGCTAACATGTGAGGATCTTTGGCCAGCCAAAGTAGTTAACCTCACACTCAACTCTACAACAACTGAAAAGATCACTGAGGACAAACCTATATTTGACTATCACCTTTATTCAGACCTCAACAAACTCTTGAGAATTACAGTCTATTGCTGCAAGTTTGTCAATAGCTACCTTCTCAAACACTGTCCTCAGAAAGCCTTTTCTAACTTAACAGAAACTGCAACAAAATACTGGCTCAAACAGATACAAGCTTCAGAATTTGACAAGGAGTTGAAGTATCTTAGGTCCAGTAGCACATTAAACAAAGGTATTCCTTCACTTGTCATGGATCTAAATCTGTACCTGGATACAGAGGGTCTGATAAGGTGTAAAGGAAGGCTTAACAAGTCAACTTTGACTTACAACTCTAAGCACCCAATTCTTCTTCCAAGGAGAAATCACTTCACAAAACTCATCATCAGGGATACCCACAACAAAATACACCACATGGGAGTCCCACAAACCCTGACAGAGCTGAGAAAAACTTACTGGCTACCAAAGGGTAGAACTGAAACAAAGAAAATTTTAAACACATGCATTCCTTGTAAACGTATCCATTCACGACCCTTTAAGACCCCAAGCCCTCCAGACCTACCTGTGGAACGAGTAACATTTACTCGGCCATTTGAAACCACGGGTATTGACTACACTGGAGCGGTAAATGTGAGTTTTGGAGACAAAATGGATTCAAAGGAATACAAAGTGTACATTGTACTCTTCACCTGTGCTGCCACACGTGCCATATGTCTAGACATAGTAGAAGATCTGACAGCAGAAGCTTTTATTGCTGCTTTCAGACGATTTTGTGCACACAATTCTGTACCCAAAACTATATGGTCAGACAATGCCACATACTTCAAATCTGGTGAAAGAATTATTCATCAGATTTGTGACAGTGAAACAGTACAAACTCATTTAACCAAACACAACATAACCTGGAAGTACATTCCTGTTAATACACCATGGTATGGTTCAATTTGGGAAAGAAACATACAAACTGTAAAGAACTGCCTTAAAAAGACTATTGGGACAAAACATCTACAACTTTTTGAACTCATGACTATTCTGTCAGAAATTGAAAATGTTGTCAACAACAGACCATTAACTTATGTGGGAGATGGTATTAATGAGCCAGAACCTCTCACACCAAACCACCTAATTAAGGGAGAAACAGTAAACATGTTACCAGAATCTGAACATAACAGTACAGAGGATCCAGATTGGGAAATAGGACACAAAGAACTCAACACAAAATACCAACATTTGACACAAATCAAGACTCAATTTATAACAAAATGGAGAGAAGAATACTTAACAAGTCTTAGAGAAAGACATAAACAATTAACAAAACAAAGTTGGAATGATTCAGTCAAAATTGGGGACATTGTGTTGATACATGACAAGACACCAAGACAACATTGGTCAATGGGAAAAGTCTTGGAACTCAAAACTGGTGAAGACGAAGTTACCAGGGTTGTAAAACTGAAAACAGCAACTGGTGAAACCACCAGAGATATCACATTACTATATCCTTTGGAGTGTGGGGCTAAATTAGAACCATTACCCCAAAGGATGGATCAGGATACTATTGGGGAGGAATCTCTCAATGTGCCTGATGTAACTCAGACTAAACCAGACAGGCCTCAAAGAAAGACTGCTTTGAAAGCCAGAAAACTTTTACAAGAAAAAATTAAGACTGGTGACTTATAAAACTTACACAAACTGAGCAAAGTTAAAATGCTTAATAACTTTACTTTAATCCCATAAATTTCCTATACCTAAAGGGAGTCAAACTGATTGACATAACTTTAACTAAACTTGAGAAGTTGGCCTCTTGAACTTTCTATTTGAATAGGTCTTGAGTAACCTCTCTCTTCCTAAATTTCTACTTCATTCTTTTCAATCCATTTCACATGGTTTAAAACACAGTTTATCAAAAAATTTGATCTATAACATACAAATTTTTCTCCGGCCCCCCCCAGTATATGGAAAAACTATACGCACTCACAACATGGTATCATATGTGGTACATTTATTTCATAATTAAATATAAATTATTAATTAATTGAATTAAATATCTATACAAAATTGCCTCGGGATTGGCGACATAGCCTATTGGGAATGAAATAATTGAATTGCCATACGTACAAAGAACCTGTATGTATGAATCAGCCCACATAGCAACAAGAAAACCCAATTTATTGTTTAGTCTACCAAAAGGAGTAGACAAACAAAATTTTGCTAGTTCGGCAAATAATACACCAGAACCAAGGAACGGCTCTCAGGGCTGTTTATGTTACAGCGAAGCTTTAAACGGGAGGATGTCTTTGTCCCCCCTAGTCTGAGTGAATTCCTTATAATATAAAACCTAATGACTATAAAAGGATAGGCCTATTCCTTCAGGGGTTTATATAGTGACTGCCTATATTAATTACCTTAAGTAAATTCGCCGCGTAACCCATCGTGGCGGCCCTACACCGAAAATGATCGTAACGCCCTACATCGAACAAACAAAGACCCAGCAAAAATAAGGTGAGGCAATTTCAGTTTTCATTAACATAAGGCTTTCCCAATCCCGAGCTAGAATTACCGTAATCATTAAATATAAAAGGTCCTTTAAAACACCTACATATTATAACTCTCTAACGAAAAAGCATAGGGCTTTTGTCGGTAACCCTCCACTGAATCTGCTGGAAATTTCCAACGGATGAGGGCACAGGCAATCAACCCATAGCCCTATATACGTAGTTTTTCATAGTAACTCTACCTGTTAACCAATTAATTTATATTATACTTATGGACGACAGACCCGTCTTCTAATAAGCAATTTATATTGAGAAACACTTTGGGCTTGTCGTTTGTGCAGTAATATTACAGCATTGCAGAGGAAAGATAAATTTTGAAATTCGTATAACAAAAATGCAACCCTCATTTATGTCATTTTAACAAATTACGACACCAAAATTATCAGTTAATTATATATTTTTACAACGCAATTTAACCTTTTTTTAATCTTCAACGAAAGCACAGATTAACTTGTTTACGGAAAATATATTGTATATTTTTACATAAAGTTTGGTAATTTTACACTTCTTGCAATTAACCATGAAGACGTGTAAATGCATTTTACACAGACGTGTAAATGCATTTTACACAAAATATCTGGAGGTTGATTTATTTGAAAAAAGTTTATTTGTGTAAAATTCAAATACAGACTTCCTTTTAATATTCCCCTTGATTTTTACCAATTTTTTTTACAATGTACAGGGAGGGAGAAAAGTCTTTTAGGATTTTATACACAAATAATTATTTAACAACATTATACAGATAAGTGTTCAAAGGATGAAAACAATTCAAACAAAAAGTCTAAAAGAATTTTATTCATACAAATATTTTGTTAAATTGTAATTTAATCTTGAAAGAGTTCTCCATCCGCTATGATACATTTGTGGATTCTCTCTGTGAAACTCTTCATTGTTCTTCTGAACATATCGAGGGAGATCCTTTTCAGTTGTTCATCTATTCTGCGCCAAGGGCATTCACATTTAGATAAATGAAACCAGGAGTGTAGAGTTTGTCACCAAATAAGCCCAAAACCAGAAATCACATTGGGTTAAATCAGGTGATCTGGTTGGCCACTCGATGAGACCTCGCCGCCAAGCTGCGTATCCAGAATATCACGAACAGCTGTAGACTAATGTGGCGGCGTTCCATCATGTTGATAAAGCAAATTCCTGCCAACGCCATCAGTAAACTGTGACAAAACTTTGCCTCTCAATACCTGGCAATAACGTTTCCCATCCATCGTATCTCTCGATATGTCAAAGGAAACGAGTCCTGAATAACCAATGCACACCCAGACTGTTAGTGCAGATGTTTTAACGGGTTTACCCAATCGTATTTTGAAATTTTTTTTTCGCCAATTAGTGAACGTTGGGTTTGTTTCCTTTACTTGTTAAACCGAATACACATTCATCTGAAAATTTGATCTTTTGAACGAAATCTGGATCACGGTTGAACTTTTGTTTCATTGTTTCAACAAACTACAGCCGTTTATCAGAATCATCGTCGTATATGAACTGAGAGTAAATGGATTTGTAATCGTGGATTCGTGGTACCCCTGTGATTTCAATAATTTTGCTACTGAAATTTTGGAAATACCCAATTGCTGTGCGACTTTTCTCGTTGAAGTTGTTGGATCGACTTGAAAAGTGGCGAGGACATTCTCTTTGTTGTTGTATCCTGTCGCCGTCACTGGCCATCCGCTTCTTAGACGATGTTTTACCAGACTCCCTGTTTCCAAAAGTTTGAGCTTCCAGTATCGAAGAGTGGTTGAATTTGATGGTGGTTTATTATATTTTTGTTGAAATAAACGCAAACTTTCTTCACAATTATTATAAGAAATATCCCACGATACAAGATACACGTTTTCTTCTTTGCTGTATTCCATCCTTACTGACATGGCGCTGACTGTGGCTAGGATCTAGGGCCTACGGCTTTCCCGTTCTAGCCTAGGGTCATTCCTGGCCTTTTGTAGTTGCTTTGAAAAGTATCGCTTACTCTGCAATGATATCACAGGAATTTATTTATTATTAACAAATTATTTGTATGTATAAAATCCTTAAAGACTTTTCTCCCACCCTGTATACTTCTTGGAACGAAGACACTAACTTGAAATTTATTTTTCTGTAAATGTTTCAAATGAGAAAATAAATCACTATTTTGGCAATTTTAATTTTTTCTGAAGTTAAATTTGGCACACAAATAAAATGAGAAGAATTCTCAGATTAGATTTCTTTTTCGTAACTCAATAAAGTATCGTAAAGATCATAGACAAAGTAATGGGGTCGCTTCCTTCTTTCAGTGTTGTAGAGGTGACGAAGATTGTGACGGAGGTTGAAGAGATTGAACGGTGAAACTGTTCAATAGACTGACTGAAGAGATTCCATATTACAATAGTGAGGCGATCCATGTTGAATGAGAAATGAAAATCGATGGTCGGACTAACAGAGTTGAAACGAGTGGAGGTCAGGCAAACGGATGTCACACCGGGGTAGGGTGGCGCTCAAGTTTCTGTGACGAGGGTCAATGAGCATATGAAGGATAAGAGAGATGAGGATGCTTTTTAACAGTCCTTGTTGGAAACAGCATTGTGGTGCAAACTTCATTTTTTCATAGATTTTTTTACTGTGATATATTTAAAATTATTTATTAATTTAATTTTTATACGTATACCTTTTAAAACTTTTAAAATATAGATATTTAGTCATATATATATATACCTCGTAAAAGATATACCTTTACCTACACCTAAAACGATCATTTTAAAAGAAGAAAAGGAAGTATCCGTAATAAGGAAAGTTTTGTTTTTGTAACTTATCTCATTATCTTTGTAACTTCCTTTTGAGAAGCGAAATGCAAAATGGATTTCATGTAAAAAGAAAAGCCCTTTTTTGTGGCATTCACAAAGAAGGGTACGTTTGCTCGTTTGATTACCCACTTCATTACGAAAGAAAAATGTAAAAATTGAGGCAATACTAAGTAGGAAGAGTGACACTACTCAGTGGAGTATAAGTGTGACGTACGTGACACTCGAGTTAAAGCATTCGTGAAGGAAGGATGGTTATATGTAAATGCCACCCGCGGCACTCACCCCATCAAAAGAATACTCATCAGCAGGTGTGTGTGAATCACGTGCGGCAGTTCCTCCATTATCGCAGAACGCACTCCGACCGTTGAGTATGTGCCACCTACAACACATTCTCTTTATCATTGCGGGTGCGTATGATGTCATCTGAGGCAGGCTTTCTAAGTGATAAAATTTATGCCGAAAGAAGTTAACGAAATTTCATTTGAATCTTCTGAGAAAAGATTCGAACGTGACTATTTTGGCGCTCCATCAATTAAATGAAATATAAAAAAATCACGAGATGAATTCCTAAAAAAATATCTTTGAAAACAGAAAAAGAATTACACGAATTTAAACAAAGGAAACCCCACTATCAAACAAAGGAACAACTAAAGGTAAAGAATCGAGCGGAACAACCAAACGCGAACGATTAACCAACCACGAATATAAAAACAAACAAAGACGAACAAACGCATAAGAAGAAACATCAAATGTTAGACAATACTTTTTCTCTCCTTAAAATTAAAAACAACAAAGTTACCGCAATCCAATCACCAAACCTAAACAACGAAAGGCGACGGACTTCCTCTTTCTTTCACAACGCAATCTCAGAAAGGTGTAGAACAAAGTAAACAACACTCTATCTAAGAGTCACAACGAGAGGAATAGCCAGGATATTGGTAGTCAAAATAACTCATTAAATGCAGTTAACCGTACGAAACGTAGTTAACAGTAAGCATAACCAAAACACAACTCACTGGCTACCACTAACACCAAACAACGGATACAACCACACTCAGTATGCATACATGCATACACCTGAACGGCCTCAGTACAAAAATCAATACTAAAATCACGAAAAGGGCGCTACAAACATTGCTACTACGTACATTCAATGCAGTGTTTTACACGTCATCAATAAGGCGATAATTGAAAATTTTGCAATGAGAGTGACAAGGAAAAAGACAAAGATTCTGATAGTGAGTAAAGAAAAAGTCGGAAAGTACAAATAAGATCCAGAAGCTAAAAAGTAAACATATGAATGCAAGATCCTTATTACCACGACTCGATCAAAAAAAGCTTAATTATTTTAAACAACACACACACACAGTAGATTGTGTATCTCAGAAACGTGATGACATCATAACATTCTTTGATTATCCCATTAGTATTCAAGGATACATCGTATACCGTCAAGATAAACAAGGCAGACGAAGAAGCGGAGTCCGCATTTATGTAAGTCATCACATTCTAACATCTATCTTTGATCTAAAAATAGAAAAATGAGATGTTATTTACTCTTTAAAGTCCAGAACGGAATGAGTAAGAGCCACTTGCCACTGAAGGTTAATCATATAAATTTTGTGTCAAAAAATGAAATTTATGAAGTAAAACTGAATAAAATATTATGTTTCAGGAATAAGGAGGAAAAGTATGGGTGCCAGAACTCATCCTTAAGGAAATCTTTTTCGCTTATAAGTTATAATTAATTAGAAACACTTTAATATCCAAGAAACTCCTTTACTCACTACGTGGGAGTGACCATCATGCACTCATCCGTGGTCACACTACCTAGTTAACCGCGATTTGGCGCAGTGTTCACGTTCGCGGCTCGACTCCCGCTCTACCAAAAACAATTAATATTCTATGTTACACTTTAACAGAATAATACTGTGTGTAATGGTGCGCGAGGTAGGAAGACAGTCAGTGGTGAAGGGTAGCAACGGTTCCGCCAACCACCCAAGGGTGGGGTATACCGAGTTAACGAAAGTAAGGCGATAATAATATTTAACTGATTGAAATCTGTTCAATTAAACGAATTTGTAAAAATGTGTTTTAATGGATTAAATGGAGTCATTTGGCTTTATCACCTTTTTTATCCATTTTCTTATTAAGAAAAAGAAAATTGAATTCGTCTTTTAAAAGTTTGCACGAAATTACTTTCTGTTTATCAAAACTTTTAATATTTATTAAATATTCAATCATGGTAATTGCTGTGAGATGAATGGCGTTTAAACGCTCCACAGTTTAACTTTAATCGCGCGCTCACTCACTCACTTCACTTGGTAAAGACCCCAAGTAATTTCCTATACACTTATTATTCATTTAATGATGTTGAACGCCAATTCATTGAAATATGCTTAAATAAAGTCAATTAACACTTAAATGAAGAGTCGTGTATACTTTTAAAGATAAAATCCCGAGTTAACTTTTAAGTTATATATATACATACTGTATATATAGTTACGTTTAGCCTAACTTTACTCTATGTAATGAGAAGATTAATCCTAATTAAACTAAAGGCACTGATAAAATAAATGTTTGGCACTGCGGACATTCTTAATTGTTTGTCAAGTTTGTGTAGAGCGAGTCTAAAGCGATAGGGATGTACTCGTGATTGGAATCGATGCATTTGTGTTGCCTTCAAAAGTAAACAAAAACTTACGATGCATCTCGTTCCTGGTGAATAATGCGCACGGTTCTATAAAGCGAGGATTGTCCCCAGTGCGCACTAATGACAAAATTATGAATTTAACCACTCATTCGATTATAATAACGCGAAGAATTGTCGCAGCCACCGATGATGAACTACGTATGGAAGCCTCATTTGTACCTTGACCACGTACGTACTGTACTTGAATACTTGACAATAAGAAACCCGGAAATTTGTACGACGGAAATTTATACGCCAGCATTCGTACGCCAGAACATTTATACGACTGAAAATTTATACGCCAAGCATTTGTACGACGGTAATTTATACGTTATACGCAAGAAATTCATGATCAGTTAATAAAATTGAATTTTAAACTAGGTAAGTTAAAATACAAATTATCACAAATTATGAAATTACATATTACAATAATTAAATGCATAATTGAAACTAGATTTCAGCTTATCAATTTAAGAGAAAATGTAACTAGCGATATACAGAACGAATGTCATTTAAAAAATCGGAGAACAAATCTTGCGAGTTTTTTCTCATTAATCTCCAGACCTAACCTAACCTAATCACCTGCACCTATTCAATAACCATTTACCTACCTGTTAATCCTTTAATGCGCTGCGATACATGATAAAATTTAAAATTATTCAAATTGAAATTATTTTCAATATTTAAATGTTTACTTTTATTTATTTATTTATTTTTTTTGCACCTCTGCTTATGTTTATATAAAAAAATGAAGTCACGGTTACTATCATGGGTATATCATGGGTAGATCGCGTACTTAAGTCAAAAAAGTCCGGTAGAGCGCATACTTAAATTACCGTCGAACAAATGCTTGGCGTATAAATTTCCAGTCGTATAAATGTTCTGGCGTACAAATGCTGGCGTATAAATTTCCGTCGTACAAATGTTGACGTACAAATTTCCGCACACGTGACAATAAAGCTACGAGCTGCGAAACTTGAATGGTTGTATCGCGGGAGGAGTAATGGTGGTTTGGATAAAGTGGTGACGTACTTCACAGTCGAGTTAAAGCAACCTTGAAGGAAGGGTTTATGTCTGTCCATTGATGAATTTAATAGAACTTAAATAAAATGAAAGTAAAGTAAATGATATTTTACTTACAATTTAAAGGATTCGTAAAAGATTCGGTTATTTTTACGGAATTAAATTGGGAGAAATTTCTATAAAAGACGAGAGAATTTATCTGTAAATTCGAGGAAAAAGTGTACATTTCAATTATCTGTGCTGAGGAAAAAATTTGAAGTTCTCACCATTAATATCAGTTATTTATTTTTTTATTTATTTATTATTTATTATTATTAGTGGTGAGATTAAGTTCGGTTTTGACATCAGTATTTACACCAGTATAGGTCCTAATGCTTCAGTAAACAACAGTATAGGTCCTAATGCTTCAGTAAACAACAGTATAGGTCCTAATGCTTCAGTAAACAACAGTATAGGTCCTAATGCTTCACAGGTTTCCCGATATCCCGTTTTCGTGCAGTAACCAATCAGCATGCTGTATTCAGGGTGTGAACGCTCCTCCACCGGGCTTGAGACCAAAACCATTAAACTCGGTTCAGTCGTTGACGAGTAATAACGTTCGCTAACTTTAATAATTGCGTTTATCTCAAAACTTGATTTTCGGGTGTACGCCCTTTCTATTCTATACTCCTCATACTGTATGTCGAACTGCTAAAAAACTAAAAAAGATTTGGAGCAAGTGTAGTTTACGTCCCCCTGACGCAAAAGAGAAAACAAACTACACTAGGTCCAAGTTGGGGAACGTAAACTACACTAGGATCTTTAGGAAACATTTTTTGAATGAATCCATCAAATAAAACGTTAAAACTAACGAAAATATTACGGCGCACCTAAAGCAAAAGCACCCTCTGTGTAATTTCTTTATTTACGGTCAGATTTTTATGACATTTTCAATGTAGAGGTTTTCAACTACTAACTGGGCCTTCAATGTTATTCCGACTTCCACCATTGAAGGCCCGGTTAGGTCAACTGTATGCCCTTGACAAATGGTTAGGTTAAGTCGTGTTATTTTCGTTAGTTTTAACGTTTTATTTGATTAGGTATACGCGGACAAAGTTGGGGAACGCAAACTACACTAGGATAATGTAGGGGAACGTAAACTACACTAGGATGATGTAGGGGAAAGTAAACTACACTAGGCACCACAGGAGGACGTAAACTACACTTGCTCCAAAGATTTAATTAGCAAATTTCAACTGTAAAAATTAGTGATACATATTCAAGTTTTTTATCCAGGTAATTTACGTTTCATTGTCCCATTTCTGTATATTTTGAAGTATTTAATGCATTACACATTTTACATTAGTTAAAAAATTTCGTCAGACATTTCAATAAATCAAATGAAATGTCTCACAAATTCTCAGAATTTTTTAAGCAATTAAAATGACTAATGTGAAGTGTCTAATACATGAAATGTTTAATGAATTTGCCGGATCACCTGAAGATCCGTCACCCCAGCCTTTTTTAGTTAGCTTTATAAGGCTAACTAACGAAAATATCACGACATAACCTAACCAATCGTCAAGAGCGTACAATTGACCTAACGATTGTTTAGACTTTAGGGTAAGTCGTGATATTTTCGTTAGTTAGCCTTACAACTAAAAAAGGCTGGGGTGACGGATCTTCAGGTGATCCGAATTACCTAACAATGAATGTCTAATGCTTGAAATTTTTAATGAATTATCTAACAATGAATGTCTAATGCATGAAATGTTTAATGAATTGCCTAAAATGAATGTCTAATGCATGAAATGTTTAATGAATTGCCTAACAATGAATGTCTAATGTATGAAATGTTTAATGAATTGCCTAACAATGAATGTCTAATGCATGAAATATTTAATGAATTGCCTAACAATGAATGTCTAATGCATGAAATTTTAAAGAGTTTAAATTTAAGTTTAAATTTAGATTAATTGTCTAAATAAATTATTTTACTTTTAAAAACTTTTAACTTTCAAATTATATTAATTTCTTCTTGTAATTGACTCTGTATCCTATGAAATAACTTCCTGTAATTTACATTATGAAAGCCATTTATCAGTTTTAAATACTCAAATTAGTTCTCGTTTAAGTCGCCACTTTTCGAGGGAATACATATCTACTTCAGCTACTTTTTCCTCAAATATTTTACTTTTCAGTTCCGTATTTATTTGGGTTGTTCTAGCGCGAACCCTTTCCAACTTATCAATATCTTTTCTCAAGTATATGTAGGCTATCTAACTTAGAGATTGAACATAGGGTAGGCTAGGGTTGCCAGACGTCCCGCATTCTGCTGGATAGTCCTGCATTTGATCCAAAAACCCCTTTGTATTCTAAATGTCCGGCAAAAAATATTTTTTAAGCAAATTTTTTTGTGATGAATTGACTTAGAATTTTCTAGAATTATGTAGGGTCCTGTAGAATTCTGTAGATTAATGTTGAATGTTCTAGAACATCCTAAAATTAAATAACGCTTATAAAATGTTATGTTTGGCCACGAGTTGGCAGTTTTTCGGCTGTATTTATATTGTAAGCTTTGAATTAGTGTAAATCTGCGATTGCTTCACCAATTTAGGGTTGCGAACCGTCCTTTTTTGGAAAGGACAGTCCTTTTTTGTAGATTTTTGTCCTTGTCCTTTCTTGAGTTCGGAAAGGACGCCATTTGTCCTTTTCTGATAACAATTTGTTCCAAACAACAGTTTATAACAAAACTTTTGTTTAAAAGGAAATAATTATAAAGTCTTAAGTCGAGTAACATTTTATAAATTCATTTCTTCACTTAAATGTTAACGTTCCGTGTAGCGGAAAAGTATAAATTTAAAAATAAATATTGTTACCATAAATTTTGTCAATGCATGACTCAATGGGTCAATATCTGTATATCAATAAAAAATTTACTTAAGAAAATATGCAATAAAAAAGCATGCAGTATAAATTGTAATAAATTAAATAAAAATTTTACTTCTTTCCCTAACCTTGTAGACAGTATATTGGAATTGATGTTCTTGTCCTTTTTTTCAAACTTCATGGAGTTGGCAACCCTATGAATCACCATACAACTTGAGATTGTGTAATTCAAATAAAATCTGTAAGTATGTCTACTTTTTATAAGAAATCGTTCAGGTGTAAATTGCTGCATTTGCATCAAAGTTTTTGCGTGAAAGAGGAAAACACACACACACACACACACACACACACACACTTGATTTTATTTATAAGATTTAGAATATTTTTTGAATTAATTATTTACAATCATGACTTGCAAGGAATTTCAGTTATATTTGAAGTCAGAAGATGGAGCTAAAATTTTGAAGAAGATTAAAAGTTCAGAAAAATATTGACATTGGTCATAATTAGGGCAGTCAAAAGTTGACCGAAAAAATTAAGAAAGTTGACCTTACGAATTGAAAAAATTGACTTATAAAGTTGTCTTTACTTTCAATAATAAAAACGATACTTTAATTACTTATTCTTGCTCTTCTACATCAGTTGACCGATTGTGGTAAATTATGAAGTATTTGCCGACATTTTCTGGCAAAAAATTGCGATCCTTACTTAATAATTTATTAAGCATGGAGAAAGATCTCTCTACAGCGGCAGTTGTTGGTTGACATTGCAAAAGCTGACCATAAACTGTTGGTGAGATTTCAGGTCTACTGAGATTAATTATTTCACAAATACCATTTGTCTTGAGTCTTGTTTCAATGTATTGTTTGACTGAACACATATCTTCGCCAAGGTTGATAGAAGAAATGGTTTCATATGCCTCTCTAATGGTACAATCAGATGCTTCCATCCTAGTCACTAAGCTAGCAATCAAACTATAATTCATTTTGATTGACATTAGTTGCTTTGGCAGTTTTTCATTAGCAACACTCTCTTTAGCCTTCTGAACAATGATTCCTTCATCTTCAAAATTTTCCACAATTGTCTTCACATTTGGAAAATTGTCTGCATAATAAAAAGCAGCGTTCAGCCAGCTTGCCCAACGTGTTACAATCGGTTCTGGAGGAGTTCCTATTTCAGCAAACAATTCCTTCCTTCTTTTGTTTTAAGAGAAGCCTTGACACATGCAATTAAAGTGTCAACATCACTATAAAATGTCTTATTTGCATCGCACAATTATGTAACAGATGTGCAAGACAAATAAGACAAATACGAGTAGCGAAGTTGCCAGTTAACCAAAAAGATGCCAATTTTTAGTTATTTTAATTATTTATTCCAAAAAATTGACTTTATTTACCTCATTGCTATTTTTTGACCTAACAGGTAAAAGTTGACTTTTGGTTGACCTATTAACTTTGGTAATATACCCCCTACAGGTGTTTTTATTGCATTTTCAGTCGTTTCAGCGAAAAGTGCCCCATAGGAAACAATTTGACTTTATTGACTTTTGACCGCCCTAGTCATAATATAATAAGTAAAGCGATGTATACTACAATATTTAAGAGTATAGACGAGTTCCTCCAATCACTGAACAACCTGGGAAACGACTGCAACTTTACCGCATTGACTGCAGAAGAGAATCGATCATTCTTCATTCGTGATTATTTTAGAACCAATGAGCGGTAAATTCAGAATTCGTTTTAGGCTGAAAAAAAACCGGACGTTTTCCAGTTTATGTACCGTTTTCTACAATGTTGGCTTTTATACAACTTTCTACTGTTTCTTTGCTTCTGTTAGGCACAGCATAGAGTAAAACAGAAGGTTAGGTTAGGTTACGTTAGGTTAGGTTAGGTTATCAAGAACTTACCTCTCTTAAAAAGTTGTTATAATCGACGGCAGTTGTATGACCAATCAAAAATAAATTATATGAAAAACGGTACACAAACTGGAAAAGGTCCAAAAAACCTCAGAAAATTTTTTGTGTCGCACGGACATTTCAAAAATCTGGCAACCCTACCTGGTAGGGCTACTTTGTATCAAAAGGCTTAGTTCTAAAGCTAGGCTCAGGGTCACAGGTTGGTTCTTAATGTTGAAAGACTTTACTAGCCAAGGCTCAGCCAAATAAATAAAATTAATAAATGCATTAAAAGACAATTAAAAGCTCTAAACATACATAAAATAAATGAATAAATGCATAAATATAATAATTATTTTCTCTTTTCGAGATACCCTATAAATATGAACACTTAATAAACGTCACAATTTCAAAATATTTTTAACCACAATGCGCATGCGTCTAGACGCAAATGATAGAAAACTAACTTATTATACCAAAGGAACTGTTTCATTTCTACGCTTTTATATGCAGCATATGAAACGTTTAAACACCGTCTTCGGATATTTGAAATATCTAGTAAACATTTCAAAATAGCTATTATTCATTTCCGAAAGCTAAGTTCATTATGAGAAGCCCACTAGACATTTCCTATATATAAAACGAAGACGTCAAGAACCATTTAAAGTAAAGGAAAATATGAAATTTTACATTTTATTTCTTCTATATATTACAGTGTTTCACTAAAATATTAATTAGCTACAATATCACATTATAAAGACATGTATGTTGTTCCATAAATCATCTAATGTGAAGATTTTACGATATGTTCAATCTAATTGGGATGCAGAGAGAATTTCTGACAAGAAATTCATTTAAAAAAATTCATAATTTGTAGGAATAACAATGAGAAAGTATATATTATTATCGTACATTTACTAGTACAACTTGTCGAAAGATATTTCGTAAGAACTATTCATATTTCTTGATATTTTTAAATAATTTTGAAATTAGTTAAGGAATTTCGGTCTAAGGCTCAAAGATGTTTTCTTTAAGGAGTAATATGAACCACGAAATGCATCCCAATTGATGCCATCAGCGTAGGAACTGTGGTTTCCTTCGTACTGATAACCATTTAAGTTAGAGTTATGGCAGCTTTTATACCACCATGCACCGCGGTATTTCTTCGAACAGCTTCCATCGCTTGCATCGTTATCTTGATCTTTTGTTGAAAACATCTGACCGTTGTGATTAGCTAAAGAGTTGCCGGCGTTTCCAGAATATTCCCCTAAATCTAGGCGGTATTTCTCAGTGGCGTCTCCGATGTAAAAGTGTTCGTACTTCGCCCAACGCTTTATTCCCTGAAAGTCCTCAAGGTCTACCCTCAGTTCCATCAAAGTAACACTAACGAGGGCATGAATTTTGTTGAGGCCGAGCCAAAATTCTCCAGTCAAAATGCCGAATCCAAGTTGGTATTCAACCCATTTCCCGAAGAAGTTTTCTCTTTGTGGAAGAGCATCGCGATGTTGAATCACTGTCCATCCCCCTCCATCTGTAATCTGGTCACAGAAAACAGAAACGGGTTGATTTTCTCCATAACTGAAAGGGTACACTGCTCGAATCCCAGACTCTTTGTCACCGATGTTAAAAAGATCCGCACAATTTCGAGGACGTTTTTGAATTTCCTTCAATTTGGCGATTGTCTTTTGCATTGAATGAGAGTGAATTTTCATTCCCATGAAAAAGGAATCTCTTGCGGAGTTCTCACATTGTGCCAGAGTTTGAGACACGCAGTCAGGAGAGAAACCAATCTCTTTGAAGAGACTTTCTGTTTCCCTGATCGTAGGTTCACTGCTGTCTCCACAAACGAAATTGCTCAGCACAATAATCGTCAAGATTTGAATCAAAAGCGTTGAAGTTGACATTTTTGGAGCTGATTTTCCTGAACCAGTTCAGTAAATAACTTCTAATGATTGACTTCGAAGTAGCCTTTTCTTTTTATACATTTTAATCTACTTGTCCTTGGCTGGTTTATCTCGGAACACCCCTCGTCCTGTGGGTGTACCCTCATTTTAGATTAATTTTATTTACTTTTTCGTTTATTATTCAAATCCCAAAATGGGCGTCTCTTTCAGATTAGGTTGAAGGATGTCACAACTCATTACTTTCCCGAGTCATATTTTGGACATTTCAAATTTCAGTGTCACCTTTAGGCTATTTTAAAATCGCACTTAAATCACCATTATTCACCACTTATTCTCTATTAATGGACAATTAACTGAGCAGTAAAAGGCATTTAAATTCGCTTCAAATTGGTTCAAGAAGATAGCATTGTTTGGTATTCGCGATATGACATCCACCTATTTTCCCACACTTTAAATCTTGTCCATGTGTCTTTTACTTATGAATATTAAATATAAATGGCAGCTGAATAACTTATATTATGCCTTTGCACTACAGTCCTCTCTTCTTACAAGTAATTTATACGCATCAACCTTTTTGTTATGTAGAATTTCAATGAAAAGGTAAGTTTTGAAATTTACATAAAAAATGGAACCGTTTTTATGTCATGAAACAGATTGTGACACCAAAATTACCACTTAATTTTCAATTTCCTTTTTTAACTACATTAAAAGCACAAATTACTTTCTCCACTGTCAATGCATTACATATTATTACAGGAAATTTAATACTTTATTAGATTGTTGCAAGTAAATATAAACCTGCATGTGTATTTTTTTTTTTTTTTTTTTGTATTGGGGCGTTTACCGCCATTTCCCGCTATACGTTAGCGGATATCATGGCGAAGCAGAATATGAGAAAGAGAAAGGGAGATGGGGGAAAGGCACTAGAAGTGGGAGGACCGCGGACGACGGGTGAGAAGTCACCTAAAGTTCAGAGAGGATGCGAGATTGGGAGAGGAAGAGGAAAAGACGGTTAAGCGAGAAGAGAGGGCTCTCAGCGAGCATAAGAAGTAAACGATCGGGGAGGGGGAAATCAGAGAGGAACGGGAAGGCGCGACGACGTACTGACGACAGGTTGGGGCATTCCACAAGGATGTGAGAGACGGTGAGGGGCGACTGGCAGGAGGCGCAACGAGGAGCCTCCTGCCGGGACATAAGATAGCCGTGCGTGAGGCGCGTATGGCCGATGCGAAGCCGCGCAAGGACGACCTCTTTGTGTCGGGAGCGGTGGAAAGAGAACGCCCAATATGACAGGCGGGGGCGGATGAACCAGAGTTTATTTCCGGTGGCATCGTCCCAGGACTGTTGCCATATGCGGTCGTAGAAGGACCGAAAGACCTGCACATAGTCAGAGAAGGGGAGCGGGCGGGGGAGGGGAGGCATCGAGGCGGCGGACCGGGCTGTGCGGTCAGCCGCCTCATTACCGGAAACACCAACATGGGCAGGAACCCAGCAGAAGGTGACCCGGATCCGGTGAACGGTGTGCAGGACATGGTACTCCTGTTGAATAAGGCGTACGAGGGGGTCCGTGGAATCATAGCGCTCGAGCGCTTGAAGGGCGCTCAGCGAGTCCGAAAAGATGGTACAGGAAGACCGCGAAAAACTCGATACCAGACGGAGGGCTTCCAGAAGGGCAAAGAGCTCCGCGGAAAAGATGGAGGCCTGAACCGGCAGGGGGATACCCCGGGAGGTAGGTGACAGCGACGGAGAGAAGACGGCGGCCGCGACAACTGCGGAGGAGCGCGAGCCGTCGGTGTAGACGGGAACATCGTCCGAGTGTACGGGAAGATGGGCCAGAAAAGAAGACCGGAGGACGGTAGGAGGAGACTCCTTACGCAGGCCACGGAGCGCCTGGCAGCGGCAGATAGGGGTGGTCAGCCATGGGGGCGACAGGTCGAAGGAGAACGGCAGAATAGAGGGTGGGGGGATCCCCAGGGACGAAAAGATCTTGGCCAGAGAGGCAGCGAAATGCCACGTGTCAGGCCGGGGTAGCGCCTGGGAGATCGCGGAGAAGAGTAGGGACCTCGGGAGGCGGCAGATGCGAAGGTAACACTTCGCCATGAGAAGGCCCCGGCGAAGGCGCAGGGGGGGGTGTCCGCAGTCCACCTGAAGACTAGCGACAGGGGACGAGCGGAAGGCACCCGACGCCAGGCGAAGGCCACGGTGGAGAAGAGGATCCAGCATACGGAGTGCCGGAGAGGAGGCGGAGCTGTAGACCACACAGCGGTAGTCGATGCGGGATTGCACCAGGGAGGTGTACAGGCGCAGCAGAGTACGCCTGTCCGCCCCCCAGGTCGTGTGGGACAGGTGACTCAAAAGGGAGAGGGTGCGGCGAGATGATTGCCGCAACCGCCTAAGGTGTGGAACCCAACCGAAAAATCCGTCGAGGGTCATACCCAGGAATCTAACGGATGGGACGAGGGGAAGAGGAGTGCCGGCAAGGGTAAGGGCGAAGGTATGCGACAGACGGAGGCGCCGAGGGCGGAAAAGCATACTGGAAGACTTAGAGGGTGAGAAAGCATAGCCAACCGAGGACGCCCAGCGAACCACCGCGTTGATGGCTAGCTGGAGTCGACGTTCAGCCAAAGACGGGAGACGGCCAGAGCAATAGATAGCCAAGTCATCGGCATAGTGGGAGCTACAAACGGAAGTAGGCAGGACCGTGGCGACTGTGTTCATCACCAGTGAGAAAAACAGGACGCTAAGGACACTACCCTGAGGGACACCCTCCTCCAACGGAAAGCGGTCAGAGAGGGTAGAACCGATGCGGACGCGGAAAGAACGGGCGGACAAGAAGTTAAAATAAAGGAGGGGAGAAAGCCTACGAAACCCAGGGAGCGTAAGCAGTCAAAGACCGCGCTCCGCCGGGTAGTATCGTAGGCCTTCTGGAGGTCGAAAAAGACGGCGAGAACAAAGTGACGCCGGGAGAAAGCCTCCTGCACGTCGTGGCTAAGGAGGAGGAGGGGGTCGGTGGTAGACCTGAAGCGCCGGAAACCAGCCTGGGTAGCAGGGTATTGGTCACTCGCCTCCAGGGTAAGGGACAGCCGCAAGGCGACCATCGCCTCCATAAACTTACAGGCGCAACATGTCAGGGAAATGGGGCGATAGTTCGACGGGAGTGAGGGGTCTTTATCGGGCTTCGGGATGGGGACGACGATGGACTCACGCCACCGGTCCGGGAATGAACCCTCCAACCAAATCCGGTTATAGAGGTCCAGTAAAAAGCTGAGAGCCGAGGGGTGGAGGTGCCGTAACAAGTCATAGGGGATATTATCGGGGCCGGGGGCGGAGGAGCGTCGGGGGCGGAGGGCCTCCCGAAGCTCTGTCATGCGGAAGAGGTGATTATAGGGGTCATCCCTATGAGGTGGAAAATCCGGTGGGTCGCGGCGGGAGTGGGGGGAATCGGAACTGGAGATGGCTGCGAAGTGCGCCGCGAGTGCGTTCGCGACGGCCTCCGGATCGGATACGAACTCGTCGTCCCCGACCCGAAACACCGGGGGTCGATGGGGGACCCGGGTCCCCTCAAAACTACGCACCTTGCGCCAAACAGTCGAGGGGGCAGTCGAGGAGGAGATCCCGGACACGTAACTCCGCCAGGAGGTACGCCGGGCTAGTTTCAGGACCCGACGGACCACTGCCTTCAGGCGCTGAAACGCTATCTTGTGCTCCGGCTGGCGGGTCCGGTAGAAACGACGGCCGGCCCGGCGCCGCTCCCGAACGGCATGGGAGCACTCTGGGGTCCACCATGGGACGCTGCGCGGCCTGGGGGAGCCAGAGGTACGGGGGATGCAACTGGCGGCAGCCGAGAGGATCTTACTCTCGAGGAAGGCGAGGGCCTCACTAACGGAGAGAAAAGCTGGAATTGATAGCGAGATCGCCGTGCACCTCGCGTATGAGGCCCAGTCTGCTCGGGCGAACAGCCAGCGCGGGCGGACAGAGGTGGGGAGGAAGAGACTGGTCGGGGTAAGACACACTGGGAAATGGTCACTGCCGGAAGAATCCGGCAGGACCTCCCAGGTGAACTCCGTCACGATATCGAGGGAAACCAGGGAAAGGTCGATACAGGTGAAACTGTCATGGGCCGAGTGGAAGCAGGTTGGGGAGCCATCGTTCAGAAAGGTGAACTCGAGCTCGTCCATAAGGGAGAGAAGGGTCCCGGAGAGAAAGGTGGAGCAAACGTCCCCCCAGGCCGGGTCCCGACTGTTGAAGTCCACGAGAAGCAGGAAAGGGCGGGGAAGCTGAAGAATTAGGTCACGGAGAGAATCGGGTGGAGGGCGTACGTTAGGGGAGAGGTAAAGAGAGCAGACCGTGAGCTGGCGCCCCAAAGAAAAGCGCACGGCCACAGCTTGCAGGACAGTACGGAGCGGGAGAGGGCGGAAAGGGACGGAGCGGTGTACGAAGACCGCGGAGCCCCCCTGCCCGCCCCATCGAGAGGCGGGGAAGGGAGCCCGCAGTAGCCGGACACTCGAGGGAGGGAACGGGATCCCAGAATCGTCTCCTGAAGGCAGAAATACGCCGGACACCTGGAGGCCAGGAGAGAGGAGAGACTCTCGAGGCCTACCAGGAGCCCGCGGATGTTCCACTGCAGGAGCGAGGTATAGGGAGGGGTAGGAAAGTCTGCGAAAAGGATGGTTATGGGGTGGGTGAGCCGATCGGGCGGCCCGAGATTAACAAGGGGATTGGAAAGCCCCGGGGTCCAACGGGGGACGCCGAACGAGGGCGAAGGCGAGGGTCACCCCGACGAGGGGGCGATGTGGAACCAGACGCCGGCAAGTCCTCCAGAAGAGGAGTCACCCGGACATCCGGGGGAGAGCGATGCATAGAAGGGGATGTGAGGGGTATCCAGAGGGCCCCTCCCTTCCTCGGAGGTGCAGGGGAGGCAGGACTACGAGGGGGAGTGGAAAATGATACCTCACCCGGAGGTACAGGTAGGTCGAGGAGAGAGATGGGGCGGGTCAAGCGCGGGGGCCAAACACCACCGGTACTTCGAGGGGACGGGGAGACGAGAAAGGCGGACGGCGACGTCGGGTCCCACGTCCCCCAGGGGCCGAGGAGGCCGGGGGCGATGAGGCCCGACCGGAGTGGGAGGCGACCGGGGCCGCGGGCTTCCCACCTGAGGGCGAAAAAGCAGGTGGGTCCCTATCGGGACGTGGAATATGGGGGATCCAGGGGTCGGGGGGTCCACTACAGGTCCATCCGCCACTGGCGGGGTTCGGGCAGTGGCGCCACGAGCCTGGGGAAGAGAGGGAGAGGAGGTGTCGGCAAGGAGAGCAGACGGGGTGGGCGAGGGCTGCCGACTGCCCTTACCAGACCCAAGGTTCAAAGAGGTAGTCAGAGGGAGGTCAGATGCACAAGCCGGGTCGTCAACAAGGTCCATTAGATTTGTAAAGGTTTCCATAAAAAAAAAATTTGAATTTTTGTTTCGCGCCCGGGGCCGCGGGGAACCGATTACCCGGGGCCCAAGGGGACCAAGCGCATGCCGGCGGGGGATGGGTGCCTCGTCCCATGTAGGTACCCCCGTTTCAAAAGGGGCCCTTGCAGCGTCGAAAGTTCTCCCCCGCCGGCAGCAAAGACCAAGGCCCCCCAGGGTCCCAGGCCCGGGCACCCTACCAGCCAACTTAGTCCGGCCCCAGCCATGGGAGCGAGACCCCCAGCGACCAGCCCCGGCAGTCCACGGGGCGCGCGAAGTGTCGAACAGAGAAAGCAGAAAAAACAGAGGGGGCAAGGAAGAGGGGAAAGAGGGGAAGACAGGAAAGAGGGGGCTGTAGGATAGCAGGGTATACTAAAAGTCTACTTCGCAACCGGGCGGGGGACCCGGCAGGGCCCCCAGCCGCGGCTGACCCCCCTCGCCACATGGAGGCAGGAGCCCGCGGGCGATCCACCCCAGAAAGACCGCCCGCGGGGAGGGGGCTGCATGTGTATATATATATATATATATATATATATATATGTGTATATATATATAAATATAAATATATATATATATATATATAATATATATATATATATATATATATATATATTAATTTTACACAAAATGTCTGTAGATTTTTGTTAATGTATTCTATATTTGTAGAAAAGGATAGAGTAACTTGAAATCTCGTAATTCATTTTTCATTAATTCAATGTTCCAAATAAGGAAACAATTCACTATTTTCTCTATTTTCAGATTCATACTTTCCTATATTAAAGTCATCATACAAATCAACTATGAAGGAATTCTCCATTTTGAGCCCTTTTTCATAACAAAAAAAAATTGTAAAGATCAGAAATAAAAGACTGGCGTTAACCGCCACTATATTAGTTCGCAACTGACGCTATCATTCGCTTTCCTGAAACATCTTTTCTCAACATATTTTTAATGATTATCACATTTACCATTTTCATAATTTTTTGTAGATTATTTATTATTGAATAAACATAAAGTTAATCGATGAAGAAGGACAAATGAGTTATTTTCCTGGATCTTATTAAAAATTTGGACTGTGTCAAATTTTTTTGAAAATTTTGTCACTAGTACAGTTTTTTATGCTGATTCTAAATATGCAACTCATATTTTGGGGAAATAAATATTTAACATTTTATTGGCGTTTGTTTCCAGGAATAGTGCCAGCTTCTCCATCCGAACTCGCATAAACAGTAATTTTTGTTGTTATTAATGTTACCCGGTCAATTGAATGCCCGGTTACGTCAATTGAATGCCCGGTTAGGTCAACTGTACGTCCTTGACGATTGGTTAGGTTGAGTCATAATATTTTGGTTAGTTTTAACGAAAATATCACGACTTAACCTAACCAATCGTCAAGGGCGTACAATTGGCTTAACCGGGCATTCAGTTGACCTAACCGAGCATTCAACTGACCTACCCTGGCATTCAATTGACCGGAGGCAACTCGCAAGTAGATAGATTACAGCACTGCATATCATAGGCTCACACTACAACAATAATATTCACACTAAACAAGGTGTAAGCAGACAACAAATAAACATTAATAACAACAAAAATTTCTGTTTTTTGCGAGTTCGTATGGAGAAGCTGGCACTATTCCCGCAAACAAACGCCAATAAAATGTTAAATATTTATTTCCACAAAAAATGAGTTGCATACTTAGAATCAGCATAAAATCCTATACTAGTGACAAAATTTTCAAAAAAATTTGACACAGTCCAAATTTTTAATAAGATCCATTTTCCTTTTGACACTCAACAGAAAGTTAATTGTAAATAAGAAAAATTAAAGAAATAGGAAATATTGAAGCTATATACAAACGAGAGATACGCAAGCGCTTCACTGCTTCAGTATCGTAGAGGTGATGAAGACTCAGACTCAACTACGGTTGAAGAGATTGAACGGCGGGACTGTTGAGTAAAGATGCTGAAGAGATTTCATATTTCAACAGTGAAGCGATCCATGTTAAATGAAATATTAGAATCGATGGTCGAACTAACAGAGGTGAAACCAATGAAGGTCACTCGAACTTATATTACGCGAACGGATGTCGGGAGAAAGTCGATCGTGGCGAAGCAAACTGAAGTCCAAATTTCTGTGACAAGGGGTCTGAGAGTATATTATGAAGTTACAAAAGAGCTCGGGATACCGCTTCAACAACGGTTCTCAATGAAGACCTCTCATTTCGGGCATCTTCAACGAAATGATTTAATTGGAAGACAATTAAAATTTCAATTCTAAATGGAAAAAAGATTTAAGCAAAATTCAACATAAAAAGTCGTGATAAATATTCAAGATTTTTTACTCACATAATTGACAAGAAAAATTATGGATAAAAAAGAAAATATGAAATTTTACAACAATTTTATTTCTTGTATATTTTATAGTTTCACTAAAATATTAATTAGTTACATTATAAAGAGACGATCTCTATTCCACAAATCACCCGATATGAACATCTGATGAACTATTCATTCTGAATGGGATATACAGCGAATTTCTGACACGAAGTTCATTCAAAAAACTTTTAAGGAATAAAAATGAGAAAGTGGATATTATTGCACCTTTTACTATTACTCGAAACGTACGAGTAACTTCTCGAAACATATTTTGAAAGGCCTAGTCAGGTTTGATGGTATTTCTAAATAATTTTCGATTTAGTTAAGGAATTTCGGTCTAAGACTCAAAGAAGTTTTCTTATAGGAGTAATCCTGTCCACGAAATGAACTCCAATTTATGCCATCAGCGTAGGAAGTGTGGTTTCCTTCATACTGAAAACCATTTAGTTTGGAGCTATGGCAGCTTTTATACCACCATGCACCACGACATAACTTGGAACAGCTTCCACTGTTTGTATCGTTATCTTGATGTTTCGTTGAAAACATTTGACCGCTGTGATAAGATAAAGAGTCACCGGCGTTTCCGGAATATTCTCCATTCTATACAATGCCTGACATGATACGGACAATGTGTTAAAGACAGGCTCAACAAGTTCAAACAACTGGTTAGGTTAATTCAATGCTCTGTTAGGTCAACTGTACGCCCTTGACAATTGGTTAAGTCATGATATTTTCGTTTACTATAAAAACTAACGAAAATATCACGACTTAACCAAACCAATCGTCAACCAGTCTAACCTGTCATTCAATTAACCTAACTGCGCATTCAATTAACCCGGCATTCAATAATTTTCCCGTAGGCTTCGATTAATTTTTTTTTTAATATATTAAAATAACACTTTACCCAAATCAGTCTTCGCATTCTATAGAATACTTAGGAATTATACAGAATACCCAAGTAAAGTATAAAAGAAACAATGAAAACCTCTATATTTCATACTTTACCTAAAATTGCCAGGCATTTTACACAATGCCTGGATTATAGTTTGCCTGTAGCATATCTATATACAGGGGTTGGACAAAAGAATGGAAACTCGCATTTACGGTGCTGTATTTTCTGGTATCATTAATGGCGTTTGGGTGGTGTTTCAGTAATAAAAGTCACATAATTACTCCTGTATCTCGAGGAACAGTCTCCAAGGTTATGAATTTAATAAAGTACATAATACCATTAATGATACCAGAAAATATAGCATCGAAAATGTGAGTGTTTCCATTATTCTGTCCAGCCCCTGTATATATACACATATATCTATCTATCTATATATATATATATATATATATATATATATATATATATATATATGGGAATGAACTCAGAATGGTTCCTTGAGATTTTTATGATACACACAGACCGTGCATGGAACAAGGAACTCTTCCGGGATAATTAAATCCGCTCAATTCTGCCAGTTGAGGTTTAAGTTTTGGTTTTGGCTAAAAATATAATAGTTACCCCTTTTTCTTTGATTTATTCAATCCGACATCAATGCAACGAGTCTTTTGCTTATATTGAGGTTCTAAATGTAGTGGGGCTAGGCTGCTTTAAACCCTAGATCCATGTCCCAAAGCTGGATCCTGTCTGCTTTGCAGATAGCTGGTGAGGGAAGCTATATTTATTGGACCTCTTTGCGAGAGACCCGTTGCCCACGTCGGGCTTGCATCATGAAAAAGAAAAACTATGGTATTTGTCATTTACCATTACTTATTCGGACTATAGTGGATCTAATTATCCCGGAAGAGTTCCTTGTTCCATGCACGGTCTGTGTGTATCATATATATATATATATATATATATATATATATATATATAAAATGTCCTTTTGAAAGGCCTTTCGAAAGCCTAATATTTTATGCGTATGTGAGCGGATATTTATCTTACGCGAGTCCTTTAGCTAAATAAATTTTAAGGACATAAAGAAGGGATTTGAGGAGTCACCATTGTTTAAACACCCGATATCATTCTCACAATATTTGATAAAATACATTTAATGATGTCGTTCCTTCTGCTGTATTTTCCCTAATTGCTATGTTATGTAAGGGAGTACAGTGGTTCTAATACGGATTCACCGATTCATATTTTAAAATGTTTTTTAAATATATATATATTAATGTAAAGAACGACGCTTGTGTAGAAAAGCGTTCCGCACAAGATAAGGAGGGAGAACGAGCAAATAAAGAATGAGGTACCTCCCAGGAATCGAACCCGGCATCATCCAATTGCCGGTCGGATATGTTAACCACTACACCAAGGACCCCGATTAGTCAGTACTCGTAATTCTTCTACATATATGTACGGCATGCGAAGTTGCCCCCTCAGGGCACTTGATTCCGCTCGTATGTAGGAGAATTACGAGTACTGACTAATCGGGGTCCTTGGTGTAGTGGTTAACATATCCGACCGGCAATTGGATGATCCCGGGTTCGATTCTTGGGAGCTACCTCATTTTTCATTTGCTCGTTCTCCCTCCTCATCTTGTGCGGATCGCTCTTCTACACAAGCGTCGTTCTTTACATTAATTAT
The DNA here is from genome assembly GCA_023014485.1 of Bathynomus jamesi. Taxonomy (NCBI): domain Eukaryota; kingdom Metazoa; phylum Arthropoda; class Malacostraca; order Isopoda; family Cirolanidae; genus Bathynomus; species Bathynomus jamesi. The sequence continues at coordinate 396,251 of JAJOZX010003367.1, read as the reverse complement.
ACTGTGTGTTGTTTGCAGTTAAAATGTATATATATATATATATATATATATATATATATATGATGAATAAAACCACGAAGGAAAGGAAACACAAAATGGTGCTCAAGCGCTTTCGTCTAATGACATCCTCAGGAACACTGAAGTTCATAAAAAGGTTCAGCCTATATATAGGTTACAGAAAGAAAAAAAAGAAAAAATAAATAACATACACACACACACACATATACATATATATATAACACATACATATCTATATATACAAATACATACATACATACATATATATACAATAAACAGAGAAGTAAAAATAAAAAATAAAAAATTAAAACCTTAAAGGATTACCAGTGAGGCGTACAGATTTGTAAGGAAAAATATCGATTTTTAGCACAAGATCAAATGGATTATAAAAATACAAATTTATACTGGAACTCTGCCCGGGTTTTAACACACTGCTGCCTATGGTCAGGTTTCGATATATATAAAAAAAATAAAATAAAATGCAAATTAAAAGTTAATAAAGTAGAAGACAAGTTTACCAAAGATTTAATGTTTTACCCTTCTTATCTAAATCTGTTTTAAAGGAATTCAAAATAACAGGATCGAGTTGAAAAAGACCTTTGCTTATGTTGAAGTTATTTGAAAGTTGGATAATGGCAGACTCAAGAATATTTCTATTAACAATGTTGCTTGAATGGAATAAAACTGAAGCATTATTCCAATCAATAAAGTGGGCTAACTCTGACAAATGGACAAAAAGGGCACTGGACAACTGTCCTGTTCTAACGGAATATTGATGCTGTTTTATACGTGTGTGCAAATCCTTTCCCGTCTGACCTATGTAAAAGGAATCACATTGTTTACAACCAATTTTATAGATAATGCCTGAATTATTGGTAGGGCTATTTTTTACTATGATATTTTTCACAATATTGTTATATGAAAATACTACATTAATATCCAAAAGTTTAAGTACATTAGCAATGCCTAAAAAGCCCGGGAAAAATGGAAGTACTAAAATATTTTTTGACAAAGTACGAGTGTTAATATTGACACGATAGAAAGTTCGTTTTGCCTTGTTGAGACAAGATTCCATAAACGCAGATGGATAACACAAATCACTTCCAATACCGTTGATTTTTTCCAATTCGGCATCGATGTATTCCGGACTGGCGATCCTAAGGGCGCGGAGAAACATTGATGAAAATATGGCCTTCTTAGTGGGGGTATCATGTCCCGAGTAAAAGTGTACGTAGGACAAATTGTTTGTCGTTTTCCGATAGATACTAAACTTAAAACCTGGGCTTTCCCTATGTACACGCACATCCAAAAATGGGATTGAATTGTCTTGCTCAACTTCTAAAGTAAACTTAATGGAGGGGACTTGATCATTTAACTGAAGGAGGAAGCTACCCAGGTCACGATTCATGGGCCAGATACATAAAATATCGTCGACGTACCGCAAACAAGGGATGCCAACCCCCAGGATTCTCGGAATATAGGTAATTTCGAAAAACTCCATATAAATATTGGAGAGGAGGGGCGATAAGGGGTTGCCCATAGCCATCCCAAAAACTTGTTGATAATACTCGTTATTGAAAGTGAATTTACAGTCTTTGATGCAAAGCTTAATGAGTTCCAAAACAATGTGTGAAGGTAGTGGCAGGTCATACTTATGTAATTCTTGGGAGAGAAAGTCAAGCATATCGTCAATCGGCACTTTTGTAAACAATGAACAAACATCAAAACTGATCAATTTATCGTTAGTTTCAGTACGTGCATTATTCAATTTTTCCGTAAGATCCATGGAATTTTTTATATGTGAATCAGAGATAGTTCCGAGAATGGGGGACAAGACTTTGACAAGCCATTTGGAGAGTTTATAAGTAATAGAGCCCACCGAGCTAATAATAGGGCGCATAGGGTTACCAGGTTTGTGGGTTTTAATAAGACCGTAAAGGTAGGGCAGAGCAGGTGAAGTGGACATGAAAAGCGGAATTAAGTCCTTATGATCTTTGAGAAGGCGTTTCAAGCCACTATTAAATGATTTGATGACGTCATCCTGCGGGTTCTTCCTAAGTTTGGTGTATGTGGCGGGGTCCTGGAGAAGCTCGTTCATCTTTCCGATGTAGTCCACTTTGTCCATAATAACTATGGTGTTAGCCTTGTCTGCTTTAGTAATATGGAGCTCCCCATCTTTTTTTAATTGTGAGAGGCTATTGCGAAAACGTTTAGGACATGATACCCCCACTAAGAAGGCCATATTTTCATCAATGTTTCTCCGCGCCCTTAGGATCGCCAGTCCGGAATACATCGATGCCGAATTGGAAAAAATCAACGGTATTGGAAGTGATTTGTGTTATCCATCTGCGTTTATGGAATCTTGTCTCAACAAGGCAAAACGAACTTTCTATCGTGTCAATATTAACACTCGTACTTTGTCAAAAAATATTTTAGTACTTCCATTTTTCCCGGGCTTTTTAGGCATTGCTAATGTACTTAAACTTTTGGATATTAATGTAGTATTTTCATATAACAATATTGTGAAAAATATCATAGTAAAAAATAGCCCTACCAATAATTCAGGCATTATCAATAAAATTGGTTGTAAACAATGTGATTCCTTTTACATAGGTCAGACGGGAAAGGATTTGCACACACGTATAAAACAGCATCAATATTCCGTTAGAACAGGACAGTTGTCCAGTGCCCTTTTTGTCCATTTGTCAGAGTTAGCCCACTTTATTGATTGGAATAATGCTTCAGTTTTATTCCATTCAAGCAACATTGTTAATAGAAATATTCTTGAGTCTGCCATTATCCAACTTTCAAATAACTTCAACATAAGCAAAGGTCTTTTTCAACTCGATCCTGTTATTTTGAATTCCTTTAAAACAGATTTAGATAAGAAGGGTGGTAAAACATTAAATCTTTGGTAAACTTGTCTTCTACTTTATTAACTTTTAATTTGCATTTTTTTTTTTTTTTATATATATCGAAACCTGACCATAGGCAGCAGTGTGTTAAAACCCGGGCAGAGTTCCAGTATAAATTTGTATTTTTATAATCCATTTGATCTTGTGCTAAAAATCGATATTTTTCCTTACAAATCTGTACGCCTCACTGGTAATCCTTTAAGGTTTTAATTTTTTTTTTTTTATTTTTACTTCTCTGTTTATTGTATATATATGTATGTATGTATGTATGTATGTATTTGTATATATAGATATGTATGTATATATATATATGTATATGTATGTGTGTATGTATGTTATTTATTTTTTCTTTTTTTTCTTTCTGTAACCTATATATAGGCTGTAACCTTTTTATGAACTTCAGTGTTCCTGAGGATGTCATTAGACGAAAGCGCTTGAGCACCATTTTGTGTTTCCTTTCCTTCGTGGTTTTATTCATCATAAATATTTTTCACGTGTTACTTTCGTGAAATAATTTTCATATATATATATATATATATATATGCCAAGTTTTACAATCTACTTGTTGCGTTTGATGCGTTCTTTGAAGGTGAGCTTCTCACCTAGAAGTACAACTAATATTGTTATTGTATTGTATTGTTACTGTAAGTCACTTTATTTGTATTTAACCCGTCATAAATATGGATGAGGTCCACGTTTTTTTGTTTCTGGTACAGTTCCTAAGTCGTTATCGCGTGAGTGATGGGTGTTATGCCATCTGAATACTGAATACTGGTTTCGTTACCACAATTACAAAGGTCAGTTACTAAACACCAAAATAGAAGGGGTTCACTAATCGAACATTTGATACTACTCGCGTGACTTCGCAATTATCACATTTTTGATTAGACGCGATTGCTATCTTGAGTCCAACGCTCGAGATAGGTCCAGGAAGATCTCAATACAATTACTTCAATAAGCAGTAAAATATTCCATAAGATTTTTGTCTTAAAAATGCGATGATACCATGATACTATACATAAAACATACGCTAACAAACCACGCAGCTACATAAATAAATAAAAAATAAAGAATTATAAAATGTAGACACTAAAAATTGTTTAAACTACAGTTACTTAAAAAAAGTCCACATATTAAGCAAAAGAAAAAATTCCGATTCATCAAGAGGATTATGCGAAACCTTCGCTTTTATAAGATTGTTATCAAACACACTCGATTTTCAAAACACGCCATTTCCTAAAACAACAAAAAACAGAAATAGAAGAAACTCCTAACCCTCGTCCTCACCCCAACTCCCATCGAATGTAAATCGAAATTTATATTTAAGACTTTCCGTATAATTGTATTGTATGACCGAAATGTAGCCGCAAATATGCTTTAACCTTCAGAGTAAATAAATCGCTGTTTGCACATTTGAATTTACTAACTTACTAACTTATACAAATGTTCTTTAAAGCAAAGCATTGATCTTATTGATCTTATTACCTATGAGTATTGTTATAGTTTTCAGTATAAGAAATCAAAAGTGACGAAATGAAACTTTGGTAAACCTGGAAACAGATTAGAAATTTAATATTTTTACTTTATTTTCAATAAAAACCTGAAAAACAAAGTTTCATCTCAAATACCTAAAACAGAAATAAATATAGCGGAACTGTTACGAGGTTACGAGGTATATACCTCAACCAGGCTTCCAACTAGGGATGGAAAATAACCGAAAAGTGTAAAACCGATTTTCACCGTCGCTATATTCTTAAAGCCGGTTTTTACCGGTTTTCTCCGATGGGATTCTAGATGCTTTTTAGGGAGGTAAATGATCAAAATATTAAACAGAAATAAGTTTTTAATTGATTCAATCAAGTATGTGTAACATTTGAATTAAAAAGTTTATTATCGAACTTGATTTTGGAAATAACACTTGAGAAAACAAAGAGCATTAAGTGTCTGATCTGACATTCTTGATCGAATCTTTGTGACGAATAAACCAGTAGCTGAAAACGCTCTCTCGGACTCTACGCTGGTGGCTTTTATTGTAAGCAACGCCTCGTACATTCGATCCAAATTTTCGCTTCTATTCAAAGTAGCTTCAAAATATTTGAATTCATTGTTTACGTCAAAGGTCTCAGAAGAATCCTTATTGAGTTTCATTATCAGTTTGGTCATCTCACACATGTACTCGTTCATAAGTTGATCGTCATCATTTACTTCACGACCTGAGCTGCATTGTGAATCTTTGAGTTTCGAAGCAATTGATTGGACTTGGTCGTCTGTTTCTGAAATCTGGCAAACTTCTGGAAAAAGCCCCTTAAATGTATGATCCGCATACTTCTTAAGTGCTTGTCTTGAAGGAAAGAGGAACGGTGCTGATGATTCATTTTTCAAGACCTCGGGATTGTGGAGAAAACTCAGCAAAGCGACATCTTCTTTTTGTCTTCTCGATGAGTAGCGATCAATGAGACACTGACGTAGCTCAAAAGCTAAAGGATTGTTTTTGCTTTCAAATTTATCCAAAATGAACTTCATGGAAGATTCAGCTTTGAGCAAATTTGCATCTTCGGAACAGAGTCCCTTCAAAACAATTTCCAGTGGACGAAGCGTGTCAAAGAGGCTCTTTAGAGCATTCCATTCTTCATCTGAAATCGTCTCTGTTGAGCGTATCACTCTGAGGGCCTTTGGATTGCAATTTTTGAGTTTCAAAAATCTTTCTATCATGGCCAAAAGACTGTTCCACCTCGTTCTACAGTCAAGAATAAGCTTCATTTCCTTTCCATTAAATTCATCTTTGACAAAATCCTGCAATCTCTGATTTTTCAAAGGAGACTTTCGAAATATGCGACAGATTTTTCTCACCTTATTTATTACTTTTAAGTAATCTTCTCGAAGTTTTGGAAGAACAATTACGTCATCTATGTCGGACTCAAAAATTGTATCAGTGCACAAAATTTCACACTCATCTTCGCTTAACTCATGTGCAGAGTGTTCATCTTCTTCGATGGCTTCATCTTCAGGGGTAAGGTCACTTTCCCCTTCAACTGAATTTTCAGCCGTTTTTGAATACAAGATATCCAAAACCGCGAGATGTATATCATGTGCAATGCATTGCTGGTGATCAGGTACTATTTCTCTTCCAAATTTGACCATTACTGAGGCACCGTCTGTGGTGCAACCCACGATATGCTTATCTAGGTCCAAGCCAAAGTCTTCCAATCTTTTCCTAACGATTGCAATAGTTTTGGTGCTATCGAGAGAACCATTTATTTTCATGAGACCAAGAGACCAATGTTGATTTTCATCATGAGCATTAATATTAATATATCTTTGGTTTTACAAAGATGTATACTCATCCATAGTTAATGAATAGCGGATTCCTTGTCTCACCTGATTCTTGAAGTAGTTGACCAATTCATGTTTCTTTTTCTCATAAAAACTAAGCACCATTTTTCTGACACCATTATGGGAAGTTGGATGAGGCTTGTCGTATTTTATCTTTCTTAGGCTTTCTTGAATGAATTCACTTTTAGCAATTGATTGGAAACTCAGTCCATCTACACACGCAAGTTTCGAAATTTCCTCTTCTATGGACTTTTTTTGCACAAACTCTTCCACTGTTCTTTGTTTCTTCAGTGGCTGATTAATCTGGTCGATGTTTATGCCATGAATATTTTTTATGTGGGATGATAAACTTGAAGTAGAACCTCCACAACACTTTAAAACTTTGTGACATGTCATACACTCTGCTTCTTCTTTATTCTTAAGAGTGAAATGATACCAAGCATTTGATTTCTTTGACATGATGGAGTATTAAATCTTAGAATCTTAATTGATCAATGTGCAATCATCCACATAACATTCAAGACGGAAGCATCAATTATGTACACTTATAAACAAACAAAAAACGATACGAAACGATGCAAAACGTAATTAATGTTTTTAAACGTTTGGAAACGTTTGTTTCATAGAAAATGGATGAAAGTGATCGGAGACTTGCGTAAAAATGTGAAAACCGGTTCTTATCGTCGGTTTCGGTGATGATTAAAAATTTTCATCACCGGTTAAAAACTGGGTTCCATCTCTACTTCAACCCACTACCTCTTGAGTACGAGGTGAGGTCACTAACGATTGGATTACGACATGATAAAAGTTAGTAAAACCTTGAGGATATTCCATTAACTGAGGAAACGCAAAACGCTTTCGCGCCCAGAGGTGTTTACGTATTAACCCTTTGCATTCGAGCTGATTACCACCACTTTATTTAGATTTTCTTTCGTACTCGTAGTCTAATGGTTAACGCCCTCACCTTCTATTCAAGAGGTGGTGGGTTAGGTTGAGCTACATACAAATTATATACAGTATATGAGGGTTTCTACCTCTTAACACCTCCACAATTTGACTCATGCTCACAGATGTAAGTCTCCCTCTATGAAGACTATCCAGGAAAATTGTTCTAATCTTGGCGCTCATTCCGGGTTGTCTTTAATCAGTGGGACTTTCCAATCGACATAAGAAAGACGCGAGTTAAAAGAAGATTCCGAACGCGTAAGACAATTATTTTTGTGTTGCCCAAAAATGTCGACTCCAAAATGTAGCCATGTTGGAACACCGTTGCCCATAAATCAGCGAAGTTAAGCGATAGTGAATGTCGAAAATAGTTGGAAGGGTGACCGTCCTTTGCATCCAGAGATATATAGATCCATGGTTGTGGGCCCTCTCTGTCCAGGGCCGCCGAATGGGTGGGGAAGCGGGGTTAAATCTCCGGGGTCCGGACCTCTAGGGGGCCAGGAAAGAGGGGGGATAAAATCTAAAAATATTAATAAAGCAATTGATTAAATAACAGAGGGGAAATATAATAAATGAACATACATTTTATACAGATTAACATAGTCAAACTGAAACGGATAAAATATTACCCGCGGCCCACCAATGCCCAAGACCGACTGACAGATCTGGAAATAATTGTAATTGAAAGCCAGTTACCCCGTACTTTAAATTTCATCAGAATCATTTACCACTTTACTTGAGAGAAGGCAAAGAAAGTACACTTTCTAATTATGAAAATCTTGCAGTAAACAATTGTCTTGCCTGCATGGACTGGTACTGCATTTGTAAATTGTATGGTGATAGAATTAATATAATTGATTCGAAAAATAAAATGGTCATTTTCTTTGGAGTTGTTTATTAATACTGTTATGTTTTGAATAGTGACTTGGACATATAATCAGTTTGCTTGTTATGTAGGCCTACACAAAAAAACATTCATAATAAAATACTGAGCAAACAGGGGGGCCCATATACCAATCCTTCCCCAGGGCCCGTGGCAGCTCTCGCCCGCCCTGCCTCTGTCACATGACCTTTATTGTTACGAGGGTGGTTGAACAACCGTCAAAATACACTCAGCAATAGAGTCCCTACTCTAAAGGAGGATTGTTCAAATTCGAAGAACCCTTAACAGTGTTTGACCATGTGCCACTACATTGAATTTATAAAGCATCTTACAAAGCACAGTTACTGCAGTGAAAACATTTACAGTACAGTATATGCTTTACAAAGGTTGTTCTGTTAAGTGGTGTGTGTGTTTTTGCTTTTTTCCAAAACTCCAATTCTCAATTACAGCTCCTGCACCATTTTTCCGAATCGTCTCTTCCTTAACATTTGTGGTGACTAAAAAGTTAACATTTTCGTTTGAAGGCAAAAGATTTGGTTGCATCATTTTAGTAACTGGCCCAATGAGCCATGTATTACTTACACTTTGAGATAATTTACAGATTCCTGCTTTTATAAACCAGAAAAAACTGCGAAACGAGACAAAAATATTAACACTTTATCTCTCATCATGAACGACTATTTGGTGAATGATTGCCCTTATCAGTTCAAACCTAAATTTTATAGAAGTTTTATTTGACTTTACTGATCAAGCCAATTGGTTTTTAGATTACCTCAGTAGTAAACATTTAAATATAAAATTTAGTGAGAACTGAAATAAACAACTTCCTTTCCCTTTTAGATATCTTAATTATGAAATGTCGAAACAACTTTCAGATCGAGGAAGAAACCTATCATAGAATCTCTCTCTAATTTTCTTCGTTCTTCACCTAAGTTGTTTAAAATTTATAGCATCCCTACATCACTGAGAATGACAATAAATTTTACCTTATTGCAATAATTTGAAGAGGCAATTGAAATACCTAACAGATATTTTTGTAACAATATATTTCCAAAACCTTTAATTCAGAACTGCATAAAATAATTCTTCGATAATGTTTAGAGACCAATTTCAGCAATACCAACCTTGCCGAAAGACGTAAAATATTTTAAGATGCCATTCATTGGGTATACCTCTTACAAAATAGAAACAAAACTGAAGTCATTAATATTAGATCATTATTACCAAATGAATTTTAAATTGATTTTTATTAACAAGAAATCTATCAAATCCTCATTTAAACAAATAATATCGAATTCGGGAATGGTGTTCGGGTATGAATTACAACTTGCAGAGCTGGGCACTTGCGTTTTTTTGTTTTTTTTTTTTGCGGTACTGCGGTACTACTCCCGCACTACCAAACCGGTACCGCATAACGCAGTACCGCAAAAGATCGCTGAAAGTACAGCAGTACCGCTACCGCATTCAAATTTCCCACGGTACTTTCCGCGGTACCGACCAACACGGTAGTACCGCAGTACCGCAGTACCGCAAAAAAAACCGCAAGTGCCCAGCTCTGAATTTACAAGTATACGCGTCCTTCATGCAGTGTTATTTTTGTTGGCTGCACCGACTGCCAATTTAAAATACTTAGATACGAAAACGTAGGATTGATTATATTACTCTCAGACTACTTTCACGCCGTTCCCATTCGAGCATTCGCGGTCATGATGTTGTTTTCTTCAATCTTGATAAATGTAATAGCAATTCATATTTGAAGATGTTATAAGTCTTATACATACACAAAATCAAACCAACTGTAAATGACTCTTAGTCCTTTTTATATCTCCTAATTGAAATTTAAACCTTCGCGTTTAGAAAATATAATTTGATCATTTATAATTGGTTTAATTGTTTTTAATATTTCTGTATACATTATTTATCCTATGTATTTATAATCCTCTTAATTCCAAAGGTTGTACCAACTTCCGTTTACATTTTACGTGGAAGTAAGTAAATTATCGACTTTGGGATTTTATTTTTGTATTTAATGAAGTTACTTCTAGCTTTTAACCTTTGAATTTTACAATTTTACCATATAAAAATTGTGAATTATATTTGCAGAACCACGACATTAATTTTAATGTTTCAAAATGGAAGGTGAACCAAATTATCATTATCAGCTCCTTCAGTGTCGAATCAGACATAAAACCCCCGACTGTTAAATAATAAGAAATTGCAGATTTTGTACAAACTAACTTTGGAAATACTTTTTATTTTGTACTTTTGTACATTTTTATCGGTAACAACTTTGGTCTAAATATAAGAAGAGATTCTGGTAGGAACCTATACTATTTTATAACAGATCTTTTGGCTTTAAAAAAAAAGAGAAAATTAACACTTTGGCGCAAAGTGTGCTCCATTGCCCCAATGTAAAGTACACCATTGCACCATTGAAAAAGTGCACTATTGCACCATTTCTGTATCTCTACCAAGATCCGTTACCCGCACTTTATTTTCAGAGTGTTTTCGTAATGTGGCCTATATTATTTTAACGAAATCAATTTAAAATCACCAATTTCAATCTCTTTATGTGAAAACTAAATTTGAACTTCACGAAAAAAGTAGACAAAATTGTATTTTGATTTTCGAAATGGCATTTGGTTGGCCTATCTTTCAAAGTAAATCCTTTGAGCTAATCAGCGTATGGGATTTATTCCCGTCGGTCCTTATAAAATTCGTCGTCATCCGGACTGTGGTTCACCTATTGGTGACCTCTGCCCTAGACCTAGAGGATATCAAATATTGTAAACTGTCTTCCGTACTTTGAATAGTTAGCAGCAATCAAGGACAGGAAAATATGCCATATTGAAAATCCGGAACGTATCATGATACATTATTATAAAATACTTATTGACACCTAATTAATGTCATAAGAATTAAACTAATAAATTACTCGTAATTATCATCAACTCGAGTTAATATAGTCTTAAGATATGACCAAATAAGGTATTCTGCATTATTTAATCTCTTTCAAGTTGATATTTTATTAGGTATTGAATTAAATCACATTTGAATTTAATTTTACAGGTCTTTATAATCCATATTAAAAATTAATTATAACAAATTACTGTTAATATTTAACAGTAAGAATTAATGAGACTAAGATATGACAAAAGAAGGTTTTTTAGCAACATTTGATCACTTTTAGGCTGATATTTTAAATAAAATTATGTATGAACAACATTAATGAAAACATGGTAATTGGTCAGTGTTTAAAATCGTGTTGTTTTCTCAAAAGCAGAACCACCTCAAAAATGTAGCATCATATACGGTGCTAGGAATATTTGGTCTTGGAAAATTGCCAGGTATAATGAAAACATAAACGAGAATTTGAAAAGATTTATTAAAGGAATTGTTTTTTGTTTAAAACTTAAAACTTAAAAAGATACCCTAAATAATGGAAAAACATAAAAGAAGATTCGGTCTCAGAAAATTCGGTCTTGGAAGATTCGGTCTTGAGACTCGAAAAGAAAAGTTAAAATGAAATTAAGCTATGAGCAACAGATTTTAAGAAGGCAATTTTATCACTTTGAACATACTTTTGCGCGAGTATTTCGATGCGCAAGTCGTGTTTCATATTTTTTCTTTTTACTTGTCTTGTCTCCTCGTTGCAAATGTGAAATTTTAGTCTGCTTCTAACTGATGATTTCAATGCGGAATGAAATGCTTCAAGGCATTATTAGTTCGGGGCAATTTTTTTACCTAACCTAACCTAACCTAACCGAAATTTCTAAGACCGAATTTTCCGAGACGGAATTTTCAAGACCGAATTTTCAGAGACCGAATTTTCAAGACAGAATTTTCTGTCACCATCATATACATATATATATAACTTGCAAAGTATAAAAAAAAATTTACAAGTTCAAATATGACTAAAAAGAATATTAAATTTTACAATTTAGTTTCTTGTCTCTTACATTTTTACATTCAAATATTTTAGCCACATTACATCATGGAGTGAACGCAGAGCGAATTTCTTTCACTAAAGTCAACCATGACACTTTATTTTTTAAGAATAACATTAAGAAATGACATATTATCGCACCAACCACTGCTATTACTACTATTACTACTATTGTTATTTATACTACTAACTACTTCAAACAAACAATTGACTTCTCGAAAGATATTTGAGAAGGGCTCTTCATATTTCAAGATTTTATAAATAATTTTTAACGGGATTAAGGAATTTCGGTCTAAGGCTCAGAGAAGTTTTCTTTAAAGAGTAATAATGACCACGAAATTCGTGCCAATTGATGCCATCAGCATAGGAAGTGTGGTTTCCTTCATACTGGTAACCATTTAAGTTTGAGCTATGGCATTTTGTATACCACCATGCACCGCGGTATGTCTTCGAACAGCTTCCATCGCTTGCATCGTTATCTTGATCTTTCGTTGAAAACATTTGACCACTGTGCTCAGTTAAAGAGTCACCGGCGTTTCCAGAATATTCTCCTAAATCTAGTCGATATTTCTCAGTGGCATCTCCGATGTAAAAGTGTTCGTACTTCGCCCAACGCTTTATTCCCTGAAAGTCCTCAAGGTCCACCCTCAGTTCCATCAAAGTATCACTAACGAGGGCATGAATTCTGTTGAGGCCGAGCCAAAATTCCTCCTCAAAATGCCGAATCCAAGTTGGTATTCAACCCATTTCCTGAAGAAGTTTTCTCTTTGTGGAAGAGCATCGCGATGTTGAATCACTGTCCATCCCCCTCCATCTGTAATCTGGTCACAGAAAACAGAAACGGGTTGATTTTCCCATAACTGAAAGGGTACACTGCTCGAATCCAGACTCTTGTCACCGATGTTAAAAAGATCCGCACAATTTCGAGGACGTTTTTGAATTTCCTTCAATTTGGCGATTGTCTTTTGCATTGAATGAGAGTGAATTTTCATTCCCATGAAAAAGGAATCTCTTGCGGAGTTCTCACATTGTGCCAGAGTTTGAGACACGCAGTCAGGAGAGAAACCAATCTCTTTGAAGAGACTTTCTGTTTCCCTGATCGTAGGTTCACTGCTGTCTCCACAAACGAAATTGCTCAGCACAATAATCGTCAAGAATTGAATCAAAAGTGTTGAAGTTGACATTTTTGGAGCTGATTTTCCTGAACCAATTCAGTAAATAGCTTCTAATAATTGACTTCGAAGTACCCTTCCCTTTTTATACATTTTATTCTACTTGTCCTTGGCTGGTTTATCTCGGAACACCCCTCGTCCTGTGGGTGTACCCTCATTTTAGATTAATTTTATTTACTTTTTCGATTATTATTCAAATCCCAAAATGGGCGTCTCTTTCAGATTAGGTTCAAGGATGTCACAACACATTACTTTCCCGAGTCATATTTTGGACATTTCAAATTTCAGTGTCACCTTTAGGCTATTTTAAAATCGCATTTAAATCACCATTATTCACCACTTATTCTCTATTAATGGACAATTAACTGAGCAGTAAAAGGAATTTAAATTCGCTTCAAATTGGTTCAAGAAGATAGCATTGTTTGGTATTTGCGATATGACATCCACCTATTTTCCTAAACTTTAAATCTTTAAGCGTTGTCCATGTGTCGTTTACTTATGAATATTAAATATAAATGGCAGCTGAATAACTTATATTATGCCTTTGCACTACAGTCCCTCTTCTTACAAGTAATTTATATGCATCAACCTTTTGTTATGTAGAATTCAGTGAAAAGTTAAGTTTTGAAATTTACATAAAAAATGGAACCCTTTTTTTCATGATGAAACAGATTGTGACATCAAAATTACCACTTAATTATCAAATTCCTTTTTCTAACTACATTAAAAGCACAAATTACTTTGTTCACTCTCAATACATTACATATTATTATGGGAAATTTAGTATTTATTAAATTGTTGCAAGTAAACATAAACCTACATGTATATATATATTAATTTTACACAAAATGTCTGTAGGTTTTTGTTAATGTATTCTATATTTGTAGAAAAGGATAGAGTAACTTGAAATCTCGTAATTCATTTTCATTAATTAAATGTTCCAAATAAGGAAACAATTCACTATTTTCTCTATTTTCAGATTCATACTTTCCTATATTAAAGTCATCATACAAATCAACTATGAAGGAATTCTCCATTTTGAGCCCTTTTTCATAACAAAAAAAAATTGTAAAGATCAGAAATAAAAGACTGGCGTTAACCGCCACTATATTAGTTCGCAACTGACGCTATCATTCGCTTTCCTGAAACATCTTTTCTCACCATATTTTTAATGATTATCACATTTACCATTTTCATAATTTTTTGTAGATTATTTATTATTGAATAAACATAAAGTTAATCGATGAAGAAGGACAAATGAGTTATTTTCCTGGATCTTATTAAAATTTGGACTGTGTCAAATTTTTTTGAAAATTTTGTCACTAGTACAGTTTTTTATGCTGATTCTAAATATGCAACTCATATTTTGGGGAAATAAATATTTAACATTTTATTGGCGTTTGTTTCCAGGAATAGTGCCAGCTTCTCCATCCGAACTCGCATAAACAGTAATTTTTGTTGTTATTAATGTTACCCGGTCAATTGAATGCCCGGTTACGTCAATTGAATGCCCGGTTAGGTCAACTGTACGTCCTTGACGATTGGTTAGGTTGAGTCATAATATTTTGGTTAGTTTTAACGAAAATATCACGACTTACTTACCTAACAATCGTCAAGGTCGTACAATTGACCTAACCGGGCATTCAGTTGACCTAACCGAGCATTCAGTTGACCTACCCTGGCATTCAATTGACCGGAGGCAACTCGCAAGTAGATAGATTACAGCACTGCATTATCATATGCTCACACTACAACAATAATATTCACCCTAAACTAGGTGTAAGCAGGCAACAAATAAACATTAATAACAACAAAAATTTCTGTTTTTTGCGAGTTCGTATGGAGAAGCTGGCACTATTCCCGCAAACAAACGCCAATAAAATGTTAAATATTTATTTCCACAAAAAATGAGTTGCATACTTAGAATCAGCATAAAATACTGTACTAGTGACAAAATTTTCAAAAAAATTTAACACAGTCCAAATTTTTTAATAAGATCTATTTTCCTTTTGACACTCAACAAAAAGTTAATGGTAAATTAGAAAAATTAAACAAATAGGAAATATTGAAGCTATATACAAACGAGAGATACGCAAGCGCTTCACTGCTTCAGTATCGTAGAGGTGATGAAGATTCCGACTCAACTACGGTTGAAGAGATTGAGGAGCGGGACTGTTGAGTAGAGATGCTGAAGAGATTTCATATTTCAACAGTGAAGCGATACATGTTAAATGAAATATTAGAATCGATGGTCGAACTAACAGAGGTGAAACCAATGAAGGTCACTCGAACGGATATTACACGAACGGATGTCGGGATAAAGTCGATCGTGGCGAGGCAAACTGAAGTCCAAATTTCTGTGACAAGGGGTCTGAGAGTATATGAAGTACAGAAGAGTTCGGGATACTGCTTCAACAACGGTTCTCAATGAAGACCTCTCATTTTGGGCATCTTCAACGAAATGATTTAATTGGAAGACAATTAAAATTTCAATTCTAAATGGAAAAAAGATTTAAGCAAAATTCAACATAAAAAGTCGCGATAAATATTCAAGATTTTTCACTCACACAATTGACAAGAAAAATTATGGATAAAAAAGAAAATATGAAATTTTACAATTTATTTCTTGTATATTTTATAGTTTCACTAAAATATTAATTAGTTACATTATAAAGAGACGATCTCTATTCCACAAATCACCCGATATGAACATCTGATGAACTATTCATTCTGAATGGGATATACAGCGAATTTCTGACACGAAGTTCATTCAAAAACTTTAAGGAATAAAAATGAGAAAGTGGATATTATTGCACCTTTACTATTACTTGAAATGTACGAGTAACTTCTCGAAACATATTTTGAAAGGCCTAATCAGATTTGATGGTATTTCGAAATAATTTTCGATTTAGTTAAGGAATTTCGGTCTAAGACTCAAAGAAGTTTTCTTATAGGAGTAATCCTGCCACGAAATGAACTCCAATTGATGCCATCAGCGTAGGAAGTGTGGTTTCCTTCATACTGAAAACCATTTAGTTTGGAGCTATGGCAGCTTTTATACCACCATGCAGCACAGCATAACTTGGAACAGCTTCCACTGTTTGTATCGTTATCTTGATGTTTCGTCGAAAACATTTGACCGCTGTGATAAGATAAAGAGTCACCGGCGTTTCCAGAATATTCTCCATTCTATACAATGCCTGACATGATACCGACAATGTGTTAAAGCCAGGGTCAACGGGTTCAAACAACCGGTTAGGTTAATTGAATGCCCTGTTAGGTCAACTGTAGCCCTTGACGATTGGTTAGGTTAAGTCATGATATTTTCGTTTACTGTCAAAACTAACGAAAATATCACGACTTAACCTAACCAATCGTCAACCACTCTAACCTGACATTCAATTAACCTAACCGGGCATTCAATAATTTTCCGTCGGCTTCGATTAATTTTTTGGCGAACATATTCAAATAAATTTTACCCAAATCAGTCTTGGCATTCTATAGAATACCTCGGAATATACAGAATATCCAGGAATTATACAGAATACCAGGTAAAGTATAAAAGAAACAATGAAAACTTCTATATTTCATACTTTACCTAAAATTGCTAGGCATTTTGCACAATCCCTGGATTATACAGTTTGCCTGTAGCATATCTATATACAGGGGTTGGAGAAAATAATGGAAACACTCGCATTTTGTTGCTGTATTTTCTGATATCATTAATGGCGTTACGTACTTTATTAAATTAATATGTAACTACATATGATAGTGAGAACATCTTCTATTTTAATATGGCCATATTGGTTTTTCATGTTCTTTTAAAATAAATAAAATATAGTGTTTGGAAAATATGTTACTGCTTGTGAAAGGGACATGAGAGTAGGAGCCTGTTTGGGTGGTGTTTCAGTAATAAAAGTCCCATAATTGCTCCTGTATCTCGAGGAACCATCCTCAAGGTTATGAATTTAATAAAGTACATAATACCATTAATGATACCAGAAAATATAACATCGAAAATGCGAGTGTTTCCATTATTCTATCCAACCCCTGTATATATACACGTGTGTGTGTGTGTGTGTGTGTGTGTGTGTGTGTGTTACGCCCCGTCTGTGAAATTGCCCAATTCATGAACTGGGTAAATTTGCTGCCCATTTCATGAACTGGGCAGCATCGTAGAGGAGATTAAAAGTTCCTACATATTATATATATCACATTTGTGCCATTTGCATATTTGTATTTACCTGACCTGACTTGAATTTGTGCTGACCTGACTTGAAATAATTTGACTTTATCTTTGGGGACGAATATGAGGTCAAGGCGGACTATAAAAGGGGGAATCATGAAGACAAATTTTAGTTCAATTACATTAAAACAAAAAATTTAAAGGACAAATAAAACAAACAATTCATTCTGTGAGATATAATGCCCGGTCAGGTTAACTGTATGTTAGGTTAAGTTGTGATATTTTCGTTAGTTTTAACGAAAATATCACAACTTAACCAATTGTCAAGGGCATACAGATGACCTAACCGGGCATTATATCCCATAGAATGAATTCTTTGTTTATTTGTCCTTTAAGTCGCTTCAGTGGCCTTATACCTGAAGATGTTCCTCAGGAACAACTATACCCTTAACAATTGGTTAGGTTAAGTTTTGATATTTTCGTTAAAATTAACGAAAATATCACAACTTAACGTAACATTCAGTTAACCTGACCGGGTATCGAAATTTATATTAAAATTTTCCGTATAATCGTATTGTATGAGCGAAATGTAGCTGCAAATATGCTTTAACCTTCTGAGTAAATAAACCGCTGTTTGCACATTTCATTTTACTAACTTATGTGGAAAGTTATACAAATATCCTTTAAAGGAAAGCATTGATCTTATTGATCTTATTGATCTTATTACCTCTGAGTATTGTTATAGTTTTCAGTATAAGAAATGAAAAGTGACGAAATGAAACTTTGGTAAACCTGGAAACAGATTAGAAATTTAATATTTTTACGTTATTTTCAGTAAAAACCTGAAAAACAAAGTTTCATCTCAAATACCTAAAATAGAAATATAATATCGCGGAACTGCTACGAGGTTACGAGGTATATACCTCAACCACGCTTCCAACCCACTACCTCTTTAGTACGAGGTGAGGTTGCTAACCATTGGATTACGACATGATAAAAGTTCATAAAACCTTGAGGATATTTCATTAACTGAGGAAACCCTTTGAATTCGAGCTCATGACCAGCAGTTTATTCCGATTTTCTTTCGTACTCGTAGTCTAATGGTTAACGCCCTCACCTTCTATTCAAGAGGTGGTGGGTTCGTTTCTTGGTAAGGGTATTTTTGCATTATGCAAAATCATGATTGTGCATTTAATATCACAGTCCTGCGATGGTTTTGTTGTCCGAAATATTTTATCACTTATATAGTAATTTTTGAACGCTGATTCCGAAAATAATATTCATTTTTCGCCATCATGTACAGATTTTTCACAAAATGCCATATTTCATATTACAAATGTAATTAAATTTTGATTGAAAACTACTGCCCATAAATGCTTATAAATGCTTGGCTTCACCAAGACATCAAAGAAATGGGGAATAGAGATCAGGGAAGGTGGGACATCAGCATGATGGCTGATTACTGCTGGATGTTGAAACGGGATACTCCAGAATTATTACATAAAAGAAAAGGAACAGCGCGTAGATTAGAAACTAAAAGGCATAGATCTCACAAGGAAGCGCAGGACAAATAAAGATGAACACGTAATTGACGTTAACAGTCTTCTTTCTTTTTAAAGTTGTTTGCATTTGTAATTAGTATAACAAAGCGAAATAGGTACCTAATGTAAATTGAAATATTATTTATGTTGTTGTTTTTTCCCTTCCAATTTGCAGAAAATCCTTACGTGATAGAAAAAATGGACATCTTATTCGAAATCAGCGTAGTTGAATTATATAAAATCAGTTATTAGTAAGAAAACAACTCTTACAAAGTTCTCATTCGCAGGATTTCTCTCTCCTCTCTCTCTCTCTCTCTCTCTCTCTCTCCCTCTCTCTCTCTCTCTCTCTTTCTCTCTCACACTCTTCTCTCTCTCTCTCTCTCTCACTATATATATATATATATATATATATATATATATTATAGTAGTAATAATAATAATAGTAATCTTCTTCTCCTTCCTCAGCATAATTAATCTCATTTTTATATGGGGGTCGCTGTTTCAGGTGAGTCGCCTCCATCTTGGTCTGTCGTACACCGGTTTAGTCGTCATTAGTCAGATCTACCTTCGTAGTCTTAAGTCTTTGGAATAAGTCCTGAAATGTTTGCAAGTAAAGAATGTAAATATATTTTGTTTCTTTCAGTTATTTTTTTATTCTTTCATAAACAAGCAATAATATTTATAGCAATATGCTTGTCCAAGAGCTAGGAGCTATTTAATTCTGCTTTAATTAGGTTTTACTCTATCACCTAAAGATTTCGTGCTACAAGGGGTGTTGTAATACCTCATCTGTCCCGAAATATTAACCACCCATTGATGGGATGGGAGAGAGTATTTTGCTGGGAACGGGACTGGTTGTTATATATATTTACCCTACCTTATTATCTAAGCGTTACTGTAGTCTATAACAACAAAATTTATGGTTTAGCATGTGCAATCCAATGTTGGTCTCGATAAGATGGTTCACATTTGGGGATAAATGGGGGATTTATGAGACACCCTGTAGTAAGAAAACCATACGTGATAGGGAAAAACTAACTATATTTTTGAGATCAGCGCACTCAAATTATATAGAATCACCAACTAGTTTATAAAAATCGATCGACAAATTTTCAAATGTGTACTGGTGTAATAGTCGGATGGGTGACCGCCCTTTGCATCCAGAGATGTATGGATCCGTGGTTCGGATCCCACGAAAAACTTGTAGACCCCCTCTGTCACATGACCTTTACTGTTACAAAGGAGGTTAAACAACCTCAAAAATACACTCGGCAAGAGAGTCCCAATTCTAAAAGGGGATTGTTCAAATTCGAACAACCCCTAACAGTGTTTGACCATGCGCCACTATATTGAATTTATAAGTTATCTTACAAAGAACAGTTACTGCAGTGAAAATATCTACAGTATATGCTCTACAAAGGTTGTACTGTTAAGTGGTGTGTGTTTTTGCTTTTCCCCAAAACTCCAATTCTCAATTACAGTTCCTGCACCATTTTTCCGAATCGTCTCTTCCTTAACATTTGTGGTGATTAAAAAGTTAACATTTTCCTTGAAGGCAAAAGAATTGGTTGCATCATTTTAGTAATTGACCCACTGAGCCATATATTACTTACACTTTGAGATAAATTACAGATTCTGGCTTTCATGAACAAGAAATAACTATGAAATGAGACAAAAATATTAACACTTTATCTTCCATCATGAAAGACTATTTGGCGAATGATTGCCCTTATCAGTTCAAGCCTAAATTTTATAGTAGTTTTATTTGACTTTACTGATCAAGCCAATAGGTTTTTAGATTACCTCAGTAGTAAACATTTAAATATAAAATTTAGTGAGAACTGAAATAAACAACTTCCTTTCCCTTTTAGATATCTTAATTATGAAATGTCCGAACAACTTTCAAATCTAGCAAGAAAACTGTCATAGGACCTCGCTCTAATTTTCTTAGTTCTTTACCTAAGTGTTAAAATTTATAGCATCCCTACATCATTGAGTATGACATTTAAAATTTTATCTTATTGCAATAATTTGAACAGGCAGTTGAAATACCAAAGAGATTTTTTGTAACAATATACTTCCAAAACATTTAATTCAGAACGATGGACAATAATGGTTAAATAATGTTTATAGACCAAGTTCAGTCATACCAACCTTGCTGAAAGTCTTAAAATATTTTAAGATGCTATTCATTGGGTATACCTCTTACAAAATAAAAGAAAACTGAATTCATTACCATTAATTCATTACTCCTAAATGAATTTTAAATTTATTTTTAGTAAGAAGAAATCTATTGAATCCTCATTTAAACACAAAGAATATCGAATTCGGGACTCGTGTTCGGGTGTGATTTACAAATATACGCGTCCTGCATGCAGTGTTACTTTTGTTGGCTGCACCGCCTGCCAATTTAAAGTACTTACACACAAACATGAAGGACTGAGTTATCTTACTCTCAGACTACTTTCACACCCTTCCCACTGTTAGCATTCGTGGCCATGCTGCTGTTTTCTCCAATCTTGATAAATGCAATCGCAATTCAGATTTGAAGATGTTATAAGCCTTATACATACACAAAATCAAACCAACTATAAATGATTATCAGTCCTTTTCGTATCTCCTAATTGAAATTTAAACTTTTGCGTTTAGAAAATATAATTTCATCATTTATAACTGGTTTAATTGTTTTTAATATTACTGCATACATTATTTATCCTTTGTATTTATATAATTATAATCCTCTTAATTTCAAAGGTTGGAATTCCAACTTCCAAATTCCAACTTCCGTATACATTTTACTTGGAAGTAAGTAAATTATCGACTTTGGGATTTTATTTTTGTATTTAATGAAGTTGCTTCTAGCTTTTAACCTTTAAATTTCAGTATTTTATCTTACATTTGTATTTTATCTAATAAAAATGGTGAATTATATTTGCAGAACCATGACATTAATTTTAATGTCTCAAAATGAAAGGTGAGCCAAATTATCATTATCAGCTTCTTCAGTGACGAATCAGACATAAAAAGAAAACTGTTGACTAATAAGAAACTGCATATTTTGTGCAAACTAACTTTGGAAATACTTTTTTTTGTACTTTTGTCTAATTATTTATTAAAAGAGATTCTAGTAGAAATGTTTATTTATTTCATAACAGATCTTTTGGTTCAAAAGAACAAAAACAAAAGAGAAAGAAAATTAACACTTTGGCGAAAAAGTTAAAGTTTGGCGCAAACACTATTGCACCATTTTTGTATCTCTACCAAGTTCCGTAGCTCAAACTTTATTTTCAGAGTGTTTTCGTAGTGTGGCCGATATTATTTTAATGAAATCAATTTAAAATCACCAAACTTCAATCTCTTTATGCGAAGACTAAATTTGAACTTCACGAAAAGAGTATTTATTCCCGTCAGTTCTTATAAAATTCGTCGTCATCCAGACTGTGGTCCACCTATTGGTAACCTCTGCACTAGACCTAGAGGATATCAAATATTTTGAACTTCCTTCCTTACTTTAAATAGTTAGCAGCAATAAAGACAGGAAAATATGCCCTATTCAAAATCCGGAGCACATCATGATATGTTGTAGTAAAATACTTATTGACACCTAATTAATGTCATAAGAATGAAACTAATAAATTACTCGTAATTATCATCAACTCCGGTTAATATAGTCTTAGGATATGACCAAATAAGGTATTTTGCATTATTTGATCCCTTTCAAGTTGATATTTTATTAGGTATTGAATTAAATCACATTTTAACATAATTTTACAGGTCTTTATAATCCATATTAAATAATTAATTATAACAAATTACTGTTAATATTTAACAGTAAGAATTAATGAGACTAAGCTATGATAAAAGAAGGTACTTTTTATCAACATTTGATCACTTTTAGGCTGATATTTTAAATAAAATTATTTATGAACATTAAAAAAAAACATGGTTATTGATCAATATTTAAAAATACAAAGTGTGTTGTTTTCTCGAAAGCAGAACCACCCCATAAATGTAGCATCATTAATATATATATTAATGGTGGACCGGATATCCGTATCCGCATCATTTTTAACATCCGCATCCGCACTTTTGACTGCGGATGTTATGCGGATATTACCTCTAATGAATTATGCAATTTACAATTAAATTAGCTTATAAAGTAGCTTATAAGGCCCAGTCATGCACATTTCATGTAAAATATTAATTATTTATTAATGAACAAACAAATATATAAACCTCAAAGTATAAATACGTGGTAACGCAGAAAATTGAATGAAACTTGTTTCATTGAATTTTCTGTGGCTGAAACTCTTGAGAAAGTTATTATTTTTATCATAATGAAAACATTAATATTAATTTTAATTCTTATGCATTGCCTCCCATAATAGTAATATCACGAAATTTGAAAAATTATGTCATATATTCATAATTCTATATTATATTGATAGATTAACTAAATATCCGCATCCGCATCCGCGGATATTGAATTTAAAGATCCGAATCCGCATCCGCACCCGCAGATGTTGAAAAACTGACACCCGGTCCACCACTAATATATATATATATATATATATATATATATATATATATATATACCGTATATAACCCGCAAAATATAAGAGCACATTTACAAGTTCAAATATAACTAAAATGAATGTTAAATTTTACAAATTAATTTCATGTCTCTTACATTTTTACATTAAAATATTTTAGCCACATTCCATTATGGAGTGAACGCAGAGCGAATTTCTTTCACTAAAGTCAACCATGACACTTTTATAGTTTTAAAGAATAACATTAAGAAATGACATATTGTCGCACCTACCACTGCTATTACTACTATTACTACTATTATTATTATACTATTAACTACTTCAAACACAATTGACTTCTCTAAAGATATTTCAGAAGAGCTCTCCATATTTCAAGATTTTGTAAATAATTTTTAACTTAATTGAGGAATTTCGGTCTAAAGCTCAGAGAGGTTTTCTTCAAAGAGTAATAATAACCACGAAATCCACCCCAATTGATGCCATCAGCATAGGAAGTGTGGTTTCCTTCATACTGATAACCATTTAGGTTTGAGCTATGGCATTTTGTATACCACCATGCACCGCGGTACATCTTCGAACAGTTTCCACCGTCATTGCTGTCGTTGTCTTGATCTTTCGTTGAAAACATTTGACCGCTGTGACCACTTAAAGAGTCACCGGCGTTTCCAGAATATTCTCCTAAATCTAGTCGATATTTCTCAGTGGCATCTCCGATGTAAAAGTGTTCGTACTTCGCCCAACGCTTTATTCCCTGAAAATCCTCAAGGTCCACCCTCAGTTCCATCAAAGTATCACTAACGAGGGCATGAATATTGTCGAGGCCGAGCCAAAATTCTCCCGTAACGATGCCAAAACCAAATTGGTACTCAACCCATTTCCTGAAGAAGTTTTCTCTTTGTGGAAGAGCATCGCGATGTTGAATCACTGTCCATCTCCCTCCGTCAGTAATTTGGTCACAGCAAACAGAAACGGGTCGATTTTCACAACAATTGAAAGGGTACACTGTTCGAATACCAGACTCTCTGTCACCGAAGTTGAAAAGATCCGCACAATTTCGAGGACGTTTTTGAACTTCCATCAATTTGGCGATTGTCTTTTGCATTGAATGAGAGTGAATTTTCATTCCCATCAAAGAGGAATCTCTTGCCGTCTTCTCACATAGTGCCAAAGTCTGAGAAACGCAGTGAGGAGAGAAACCAATCTCCTCGAAGAGGTTTTCTGTTTCTTTGATCGTAGGTTCACTGCTGTCTCCACAAACGAAATTGGTTAGTACAACAATCGTCAGGAAATTAATGAAAAGTAATGAAATTGACATTTTTTGGAGTTGGTTTTCCTGAACTGTTTCAGCAAATAGCTTCTAATAACTGGCTCTGAAATACCGTTTTCTTTTTATACATTTTAATGTACTTGTACTCGGTTGGTTTATCTCGGAGCATCCTTCGTCTTGTGGGTGTATCCCAAGTTTAGATTAATTTTATTTCCTTTTTAGTTCATTACTGAAATCCCAAAGTGGGCGTCTCTGTGAAATAATTGTTAAAGATATTATAACTCATCACTTTCCGAAGTCCTATTCTGGACATTTAAAATTTTAGTGTCAAATTTAGGCTATTTTAAAATCGGCCTTAATTCACTATTATTCACCAATCATTCTTTATGAAAAGATCATAACTGAACGGTAAAAGGGATTTAAATTCGGGTAAAATTCGTTCAACAACATAGGGGACTTGCCATATGACAGCCAACTATTTTTCTACACACAAAATTTATCAACTGTTGTTCATGTGCCATATATTCATGAATGGTAACTGTACCTGGTAACCATTTAATTTATATTATACTTATGGACAACAGTCCCGTCTTCTAATAAGCAATTTATATTGAAAAACCTTTTGGGCTTCTCGTTTGTGCAGTAATATTACAGTATTGCAGAGGAAAGATAAATTTTGAAATTTGCATAACAAAAATGCAACCCTCATTTATGTCATTTTAACAAATTACGACACCAAAATTATCAGTTAATTATATATTTTTACAACGCAATTTAACCTTTTTTAATCTTCACCCAAAGCACAGATTAACCTGTTTACTGAAAATACATTGTATATTTATACATAAAGTTTGGTAATTTTACACTTCTTGCAATTAACCATGAAGACGTGTAAATGCATTTTACACAAAATATCTGATGGTTGATTTATTTGAAAAAAGTTTATTTGTGTAAAATTCAAATACAGACTTCCTTTTAATATTCCTCTTGATTTTTACCAATTTTTTTTGCAATGTACAGGGTGGGAGAAAAATCTTTTAAGATTTTATACACAAATAATTAGTTAACAACATTATACAGATAAGTGTTGAAAGAATGAAAAAAATTCAAACAAAAAGTCCAAAAGAATTTTATTCATACAAATATTTTGTTAAATTGTAATGTAATCTTGAAAGAGTTCTCCATCCGCTATAATACATTTGTGGATTCTCTCTGTGAAACTCTTTATCGTTCTTCTGAACATGTCGAGTGGGATCCTTTTCAGTTGTTCATCTATTCTGCGCCAAGGGCATTCACATTTCGATAAATGAAACCAGGAGTGTAGAGTTTGTCACGCAAATAAGCCCAAAGCCAGAAATCACATTGGGTTAAATCAGGTGATCTGGTTGGCCACTCGATGAGACCTAGCCGCCAAGCGGCGTATCCAGAATATCACGGGCAGCTGTAGACTAATGTGGCGGCGTTCCATCATGTTGATAAAGCAATTTCCTGCCAACGCCATCAGTAAACTGTGACAAAACTTTGCCTCTCAATACCTGGCAATAACGTTTCCCATTCCTCGTATCTCTCGATATGTCAAAGGAAACGAGTCCTGAATAACCAATGCACACCCAGACTGTTAGTGTAGACGTTTTAACTGGTTTACCCGATCGTATTTTGAATTTTTTTTTCGCCCATTAGTGAACGTTGGGTTTGTTTCCTTTATTCGTTAAACCGAATACACATTCATCTGAAAATTGGATGTTTTGAACGAAATCTGGATCACTGTTGAACTTTTGTTTCATTGTATCAACAAACTGCAGCCGTTTATCAGAATCATCGTCGTATATGAAGTTAGAGTAAATGGGTTTGTAATCGTGGATTCGTGGTACCCCTTTGATTTCAATAATTTTGCTACTGAAAATTTGGAAATACCCAATTCCTGTGCGACTTTTCTCGTTGAAGTTGTTGGATCGACTTGAAAAGTGGCGAGGACATTTTCTTTGTTGTTGTATCTATCCTGTCGCCGTCACTGGCCATCCGCTTCTTAGACGGTGTTTCCAAAAGTTTAAGCTTCCAGTATCGAAGAGCGGTTGCATTTGGTGGTGGTTTATTATATTTTGGTTGAAATAAACGCAAACTTTCTTCACAATTATTATAAGAAATATCCCACGATACAAGATACACTTTTACTTCTTTGCTGTATTCCATCCTAACTGACATGGCGCTGACTGTGGCTAGGATCTAGGGCCTACGGCTTTCCCGTTCTAGCCTAGGGTCATTCCTGGCCTTTTGTAGTTGCTTTGAAAAGTATCGCTTACTCTGCAATGATATCACTGGAATTTATTTATTATCACAAATTATTTGTATGTATAAAATCCTTAAAGACTTTTCTCCCACCCTGTATTGTGTATATTTCTTGGAACGAAGAGACTAACTTGAAATCTTGCAATTTATTTTCCTGTAAATGTTTCAAATGAGAAAATAAATCACTATTTTGGCAATTTTCATTTTTTCTGAAGTTAAATTTGGCACACAAATAAAATGAGAAGAATTCTCAGATTAGATTTCTTTTTCGTAATTCAATAAAGTATCGTAAAGATCATAGACAAAGTAATGGGGTCGCTTCCTTCTTTCAGTATTGTAGAGGTGACGAAGATTGTGACGGAGTTGAAGAGATTGAACGGTGAAACTGTTCAATAGACTGACTGAAGAGATTCCATATTACAATAGTGAGGCGATCCATGTTGAATGAGAAATGAAAATCGATGGTTGGACTAACAGAGTTGAAACGAGTGGAGGTCAGGCAAACGGATGTCACACCGGGGTAGGGTGGCGCGCCCAAGTTTCTGTGACGAGGGTCAATGAGCATATGAAGGATAAGAGAGATGAGGATGCTTTTTAACATCTTGCTGGAAACAGCGTTGTGGTGCAAACTTCATTTTTTCATAGATTTTTTACTGTGATATATTTAAAATTATTTATTAATTTAATTTTTATACCTATACCTTTTAAAACTTTTAAAAGATAGATCTTTAGTCATAATATATATATATATATATATACCTCGTAAAAGGTATACCTTTACCTACACCTAAAACGATCATTTTAAAAGAAGAAAAGGAAGTATCCGTAATAAGGAAAGTTTTGTTTTTGTAACTTATCTCATTATTTTTGTAACTTCCTTTTGAGAAGCGAAATGCAAAATGGATTTCATGTAAAAAGAAAAGCCCTTTTTTGTGGCATTCAAAAGAAGGGTACTTTTGCTCGTTTGATTACCTACTTCATTACGAAAGAAAAATGTAAAAATTGAGGCAATACTAAGTAGGAAGAGTGACACTACTCAGTGGAGTATAAGTGTGACGTACGTGACACTCGAGTTAAAGCATTCGTGAAGGAAGGATGGTTATATGTAAATGCCACCCGCGGCACTCACCCCATCAAAAGAATACTCATCAGCAGGTGTGTGTGAATCACGTGCGACAGTTCCTCCATTATCGCAGAACGCACTCCGACCGTTGAGTATGTGCCACCTACAATACACTCTCTTTATCATTGTAGGTGCGTATGATGTCATCTGAGGCAGGCTTTCTAAGTGATAAAATTTATGCCGAAAGAAGTTAACGAAATTTCATTTGAATCTTATGAGAAAAGATTCGAACGTGACTATTTTGGCGCTCCATCAATTGAATGAAATATAAAAAATCACGAGATGAATTCCTAAAAAAATATCTTTGAAAACAGAAAAAGAATTACACGAATTTAAACAAAGGAAACCCCACTCTCAAACAAAGGAACAACTAAAGGTAAAGAATCGAGCGGAACAACCAAACGCGAACGATTAACCATCCACTAATATAAAAACAAACAAAGACGAACAAACGCATAAGAAGAAACATAAAATGTTAGACAATAATTTTTCTCTCCCTAAAATTAAAAACAACAAAGTTACCGCAATCCAATCACCAAACATAAACAACGAAAGACGACGGACTTCCTCTTTCTTTCAGAACGCAATCTCAGGAAGGTGTAGAATAAAGTAAACAACACTCTATCTAAGAGTCACAACGAGAAAAATAGCCAGGATATTGGTTGTCAAAATAACTCATTAAATGCAGTTAACCGTACGAAACGTAGTTAACAGTAAGCATAACCAAAACACAACTCACTGGCTACCACTAACACCAAACAACGGATACAACCACACTCAGTATGCATACATGCATACACCTGAACGGCCTCAGTTCAAAAATCAATACTAAAATTACGAAAAGGTTGCTACAAGCATTGCTGCTACGTACATTCAATGCAGTGTTTTACACGTCATCAATAAGGCGATAATTGAAAATTTTGCAATGAGAGTGACAAGGAAAAAGACAAAGATTCTGATAGTGAGTAAAGAAAAAGTCGGAAAGTACAAATAAGATCCAGAAGCTAAAAAGTAAACATATGAATGCAAGATCCTTATTACCACGACTCGATCAAATAAAAAGCTTAATTATTTTAAACAACACACACACACACACACAGTAGATTGTGTATCTCAGAAACGTGATGACATCATAACATTCTTTGATTATCCCATTAGTATTCAAGGATACATCGTATACCGTCAAGATAAACAAGGCAGACGAAGAAGCGGAGTCCGCATTTATGTAAGTCATCACATTCTAACATCTATCTTTGATCTAAAAATAGAAAAACGAGATGTTCTCTACTCTTTAATGTTCGCGGGGCTTTTTAGACACTGAAATCAACGTTCAGAACGGAGTTAGTAAGAGTCACTTGCCACTCAGGGTGAAGCACATAAATTCTGTCTCCAAAAATGAAATTTATGAAGTAAAATGATAAAATATTATGTTTCAGGAATAAGGAGGAAAAGTATGGGTGCCAGAACTCGTCCTTAAGGAAATCTTTTTCGCTTATTAATTATAGTTAATTATAAACACTTTAATATCCAAGTAACTCATTTACCCACAACGTGGGAGTGACCATTATGTACTCATCCGTTGTCACGCTACCGAGTTAACCGCGATTTGGCGCAGTGTTCACGTTCGCAGCTCGACTCCCGCTCTACCAAAAAAATTAATATTCTATGTTACACTGTAACAGAATAATACTGCGTGTGATGGTGCGCGAGGTGGAGGACAGTCAGTGGTGGAAGGTAGCAAAGGTTCCATCAACCACCCACGAGCGGGGTATACCGAGTTAACCGTGAAACAGGGTAATCTGGGATCACAGACCGACGCCCAATCACGGATAACTCAGTGAGTACTGTAAAAGTACAGTAGGCCATATATATATATATATATATATATATATATATATATATATAAGTAAGGCGATAATAATATTTAACTGATTGAAATCTGTTCTATTACACGAATTTGTAAAAATGTGTTTAAATGGATTAAATGGAGTCATTTGGCTTTATCACCTTTTTTATCCATTTTCTTATTCAGGAAAAGAAAATTGAATTCGTCTTTTAAAAGGTTGCACGAAATTACTTTCTGTTTATCAAAACTTTTAATATTTATTAAATATTCAATCATGGTAATTGCTCTGAGATGAATGGCGTTTAAACGCTCCACAGTTTAACTTTAATCGCGCGCTCACTCACTCACTTCACTTGGTAAAGACCCCAAGTAATTTCCTATACACTTATTATTCATTTAATATGATGTTGAACGCCAATTCATTGAAATATGCTTAAATAAAGTCAATTAACACTTAAATGAAGAGTCGTGTATACTTTTAAAGATAAAACCCCGAGTTAACTTTTAAATTATATATATACCTACGGTATATATAGTTACGTTTAACTTAACTTTACTCTTTGTAATGAGAAGATTAATCCTAATTAAACTAAAGGCACTGATAAAATAAATGTTTGGCACTGCGGACATTCTTAATTGTTTGTCAAGTTTGTGTAGAGCGAGTCTAAAGCGATAGGGATGTACTCGTGATTGGAATCGATGCATTTGTGTTGCCTTCAGAAGTAAACAAAAACTTACGATGCATCTCGTTCCTGGTGAATCATGCGCACGGTTCTATAAAGCGAGGATTGTCCGCAGTGCGCACAAATGACAAAATTATGAATTTAACCGCTCATTCGATTATAATAACGAGAAGAATTGTCGCAGCCACCGGTGATGAACCACGTATGGAAGCCTCATTTGTACCTCGACCACGTACGTACTGTACTTGGGTACTTGACAATAAAGCTACTAGCTGCTAAACTTGAATGGTTGTATCGCGGGAGGAGTGGTGGTTTGGATAAAGTGGTGAAGTACTGTAATGTGTAAATTCGAGGAAAGAGTGTACATTTCAATTATCTCTGCTAAGGAATAAATTTAAAGTTCTCACCATTAATATCAATTATTTATTTATTTTTATTTATTTATTATTATTATTATTATCATTATTATCATTATTATTATTATTATTATTAGTAGTAGTAGTAGTAGTAGTACTAATATTGCAGTCCTTTACTAAACTTGTGAAGGTATTTCATTGAAGAGAAAACGTTTCTTGAGAACAATAAATTATTGGAGATTAAAGCATTTGATCGACTTGACATTGTATTCACGACTATACTATTCTCGGTGAGATTAGGGTGGGTTATTAACATTAGTATTTACACCAGTATAGGTCCTAATGCTTCACTGAACACAGCAGTATAGGTCCTAATGCTTCAGTAAACAAAATAATGCCTTGATGCTATTTACACATTTACTCCAAGCTTTCGACCGCTAATTTTGAGAATCTTCAAGGAAATAATATTAATGACAAACATTTCACATTTTCATTCTAAATATGAGTCGAATAGAATAGCACAGGCGTATCCCCGGTTTCCCGATATCCCGTTTTCGTGCAGTAACCAATCAGCATGCTGTATTCCGTGGGTGTGACGCTCCCCCATCCGGGCTTGAGACCAAAACCATTGAACTCGGTTCAGTCGTTAACGAGTAATAACGTTCGCTAACTTTAATAATTGCGTTTATCTCAAAACTTGATTTTCGGGTGTACGCCCTTTCTATTCTATACTCTTCATACTGTATTTTGAACTGCTAAAAAAGTAAAAAAGATTTGGAGCAAGTGTAGTTTACGTTCCCCTGACGCAAAAGAGGACACAAACTACACTAGGTCAAAGTTGGGGAAGGTAAACTACACTAGGATCTTTAGGAGACATTTTTTAAATGAATCCATCAAATAAAACGTTAAAACTAACGAAAATATTACGGTGCACCTAAAGCAAAAAAAAGCACCCCCTTTGTAATGTCTTTATTTGTGGTCAGATTTTTATGAAATTTTCAATATAGAGGTTTTCAAATACTAACTGGGCCTTCAATGTTATTCCGACGTCCGCCATTGAAGGCCCGGTTAGGTCAACTGTATACCCTTGACAATTGGTTAGGTTAAGTCGTGTTATTTTCGTTAGTTTTAACGTTTTATTTGATTAGGTATACGCGGACAAAGTTGGAGAACGCAAACTACACAAGGATGATGTAGGGGAAAGTAAACTACACTAGGCATCACAGGGGGATGTAAACTACACTTGCTCCAAAGATTTAATAAACAAAATTCAACTTTAAAAATTAGTGATACATATTCAAGTTTTTTATCCAGGTAATTTACGTTTCATTATCCCATTTCTGTATATTTTGAAGTATTTAATGCATTACACATTTCACATTAGTTAAAAATTTCGTCAAACATTTCAATAAGTCAATTGAAATGTCTCACAAATTCTCAATTTTTTTTAAACAATTAAAATGACTAATTAGTCTAGGATCTGGCCCAGAGTTCGTATAAATTTCTGGGTGCAGAGGTTTTGACGACTGATCTAGACTAATTTTGGGGCGCAGAATCCGAATTTTTCTATGCCATCGCACCAAATTGGTGCGAAAGTGGTCAAAATGGCAAAAAATTGGCAAAAAAATTGGCAAAAATAGTAAAAAATTAAGTAAATATTGTCAAAAAATCGCAAAAATGAAATTTTTTGCTATTTTGGTGCATAAACTAGCTCTAACCAATCATATCGAACTAAATAGTCAAGAAATTAGATATTAATAGCTCTGCAAGAATTTATTAAACAAAGTATGCACAAATGTCTAAATTTCGGGTATAAACCGATAAAAATGGTTGTAAAATACTTGAAAAAATAGCCAAAATATAAAAAAATAGTACTAATTTTATGTAGGCTTGCTTGTTGTAAAATGCTTGAACTTCTTATAGAATCGATCTATTTGATTTCTTTAGAGTAACTAAGTCATACATATTGTGTTTCAGGTTTAGTATTGGTAATAGCTACAAATTGCGGATCCCTGTATTCATTATGTGATTCAACAGATGATAGATCATGGTAAGTAATAATCGAATTGAATATTTAAAACATAAATATAAAGACCAATGTGTTACAAATGAATTTTTATATGTATAGAATAGAACCACTTTATTATAATTGTAATTGCAAGAAGTCTTAGTATATTTTATTTTTTCAGGATGTATGTCAACTTGTGCCAGAAAAGAAGCATAGCTCAAACCTTGGTAAATGTATCTTGTGCCAGAAGAACAAAAGCTCAAGTGGAGAGAAATATTTGAGCAGCGGAGAACATGGAATAAAAAATTTGCTTCAGTTGGCTTCTGCGTATCCAAATGATGACAGAAGCAAGCGTTTGAAAACTCTTACTGAGAGTCAGACTCCTTATATCCAGTATCACAGCACTTCGTGCTATGCAACATATAAAAAGTTCGTTGAACGTAGCCAGAAGTCTAAAAATGCTGAATCTGAACCCTCCGATTCCTCCTTAGGGGAAGCATTAACTCCTCCAGAAAATAGTTCAAGCAAAAGGATTAAAACACAGCATATCAAGGATATGAAAGTGTGTGTATTTTGTGGTTCAGCTCGAGTCAAATTGAAAGGTGGAAACATTGACCATGATTTGTTTCGGATATGTACTCCAGGTCGTGCCCAAAAATTATTGAGTTATGCTCACTTGTTCCAAGACGATGTTTTTACCAGAGTAGCGATGTTGAACGAATACAAAGATGTATCCGATGCAGATGTATTCTATCATAATAATTGTATAATGAAGCATTTTGAAGCCTATGATCGCAGAATAGAGACGATTTTGGAAAACAGACAGCAAGAAAATGAAGTTATGGGTTCTACTGACATGGTTCAAGAAGCGTTTAACGATGTAATCTCAAAAATAGACTTCACAAGCTGTGGATACAGTGTCACCTACTTGAGACAAGAGATCATTAAAAAGCTGAACCAGGATGAATCTATCAGTAACTATTTGGTTAAGAGCCTGCTTATAGACAAATTTAAGGACACCATTTATTTTACATATCCTAGCAACAAACGAAAATCCCAGGTGGTTTATTCTGTCCAGATTGAGAGTGGAAGAATTGTTGAAACTTTGCGGAAATCATCTGTCGAAAACGTTGCTAAGGACCTAAGGAAAGAGTTAAAAACTTACAGTTTTGGTTTACGCTCTAGCTCTTGTGATCCAAACGATCTTGATCTAGCCTTAAAACGCTTCCAAAATGAACGTCCTCCAATATGGATGGAATTTCTTCAGCATTTATTTTCCACCCGGAATGTATCAGATAGCAAAATGGTTTGGAGCCCACCCCATTGCATGTCGGATTTGCTCAAACTATACATAACCTGTCACACTGTCACAGTCTAAAGATCTTATTGAAATTGCAAACAAACAGAGCATTTGTGTAGGATATCAAGAAGTTCGCAAAATAAATTTTGCACTAGCAAAACGTACAATATCTTTATGTGGTTCACATAGAGTTCCAGTTCCTCCAGTATTTGATCAAAACCATCCAATTCAAGCAGCAATGGCTAATTTTGACACCTTGGAAAATACCTTGTCTGGAATTGGTTCGACACACGATACGGTGCTAGTTTTATTCCAAAATGCTCCATTAAGCTCTGCACCAACACAACAGCATACTAATAAGATCAGTGAAGCTCCAGAGTCAACCCTCCGGCTTGGCAAGTTGCAAAGCGTTCTTCCTTGCCAAGAAATTATCTCGATTGGACCAAGACATGAACGAGGTACAATAAGTCAAGATTTCCAAGTCTCTGAATACAAGGCAAACGATCATTTACTAGAGACTGTTAATCTCGACCATTTCCCGTGGTTTGTGATGCGATACAAACATAAAACAACCACAATACAGGGCTCTTCAACTAACTCAAATACTGATAATGATGACTTTGTTCCAAGCTTTGTTGCTATCAAAAGCCCTTTTGTAGGAGATAGCTTGAAGCCTACAACTATTGCGTTCACTCCCATACTGCCATACAAAGCAACTGAATTTGATACCATTTTTACAACAATGATTAACTTTCAGGACGTGTTTAAGCAGCAGAATAAGCCATACGGTGCACTGTGGTGTGATGAAGGAGTTTTTATGCTATTGCGAAGGAAATTCAGCTCCTGAAAAAGATCTGTTCAGTAATTTGTTTATCGGATTGGGTGGATTCCATTTTGAGAAGATTGTACTTGCTTGTATTGGATCTTATCTTCATAAGTTAGCTATAACTTAGCCCATTGCCGTGGTGCTGCACTGGGAAGATGCACCTGAGTGACGGTAACACTCTTTCTCAATCACATAAACGGCCTTGACAGTTTTTGTCATTTTTGCCAAACTCTTGCCACTTTTGCAAGATTTTCAGTCGTCAACTTCATCATCAGAAATAATACATGATCTTATCTCACAGTCTTTTACAACATGCAAACCTAAAAGTTTTATAAAATTAGCACTATTTTTTTATATTTTGTCTATTTTTCAAATATTCTACAACCATTTTTAATCATTGTAACCCAAAATTTAGACATTTGTACATGTTTTTGTGTTAGGGAATTTTAGTAGAGATATTAATATCTAATATCTTGACCATTTAGTTCGATAATTGGTTAGAGCTAATTTATGCACCCAAATAGCCAAAAATTTCATTTTTGCGATTTTTTGACAATATTTACTTAATTTTTTAATATTTTTGCTGTTATTTTTTGGCATTTTTGTCAGTTTTCTTGGTTCAGGCAGCAGTATGTTACAAACACAGATTAACAAACAATTGCCCTTAAAAAAATTTTCAACTCAAGAATATGACAAAATATGAAAAATTGATAAAATTTGGCAATTTTTGCCAATTATTTGCCATTTAGACCACTTTCGCACCAATTTGGTGCGATGGCATAGAAAAATTCGGATTCTACGCCTCAAAATTAGTCTAGATCAGTCGTCAAAACCTCTGCACCCAGAAATTTATACGAACTCTATGCCAGATCCTGTACTAGAGATAAAGTGTTAATATTTTTGTCTCTTTTCGTAGTTGTTTCTGGTTTATAAAAGCCAGAATCTGTAAATTATCTCAAAGTGTAAGTAATACATGGCTCATTGGGCCAGTTACTAAAATGATGCAACCAAATCTTTTGCCTTCAAACGAAAATGTTAACTTTTTAGACGATTCGAAAAAATGGTGCAGGAACTGTAACTCAGAATTGGAGTTTGGGAAAAAAGCAAAAACACACACAC
Source organism: Bathynomus jamesi (assembly GCA_023014485.1). Lineage (NCBI taxonomy): Eukaryota > Metazoa > Arthropoda > Malacostraca > Isopoda > Cirolanidae > Bathynomus > Bathynomus jamesi. The sequence continues at coordinate 359,945 of JAJOZX010003367.1, read as the reverse complement.
CACTTAACAGAACAACCTTTGTAAAGCATATACTGTAGATGGTTTCAGTCCAGTAACTGTGCTTTGTAAGATGCTTTATAAATTCAATATAGTGACACATGGTCAAACACTGTTAAGGATTCTTCGAATTTGAACAGTCTTCTTTTAGAGTAAGGACTCTATTGCTGAGTGTATTTTGAGGGTTGTTCAACCTCCCTCGTAACAATAAAGGTCATGTGACAGAGGCAGGGCGGGCGAGAGCTGCCGCGGGCCCTGGGAAGGATTGGTATATGGACCCCCATGTTTACTCAGTATTTTATTGTGAATGTTTTTTGTGTACATAAAAAGCAAACTGAATATATGTCCAAGTCACTATTCAAAACATAACAGTATGAATAAACAACTCAAAGAAAATAACCATTTTATTTTTCGAATCAATTATATTAATTCTATCACCATACAATTTACAAATGCAGTACCAGTCCATGCAGGCAAGACAATTGTTTACTGCAAGATTTTCATAATTAGGAAGTATACTTTCTTTGCTTTCTCTCAAGCAAAGTGGTAAATGATTCTGATGAAATTTAAAGTACGGGGTAACTGGCTTTCAATTACAATTATTCCCAGATCTGTCAGTCGGTCTTGGGCATTGGCGGACCACGGATAATATTTTATCTGTTTCAGTTTGACTATGATAATAGGCATAAAATGTATGTTCATTAATTATATTTCCCCTCTTTTATTTAATCAATTGCTTTATTAATATTTTTAGATTTTATCCTCCCTCTTTCCGAGCCCCCTAGAGGTCCGGACCCCGGGGATTTAAACCCCTTCCCCACCCTCTCGGCGGCCCTGGACAGAGAGGGCCCACAACCACGGATCTATATCTCTGGATGCAAAAGACGGTCACCCATCCAACTATTATCGACATTCACTATCGCTTAACTTCGCTGTTGGAGTCGACATTGTTGGTCAACACAAAAATAATTGTCTTAAGCGTTCGGAATCTTCTTTTAACTCGCGTCTTTCTTATGTCGATTGGCAAGTCCCACTGATTAAAGACAACACGGAATGAGCGCCAAAATTAGAGCAATTGTCCTGGATAGTCTTCATAGAGGGAGACTAACATCTGTGAGCAAGAGTCAAATTGTGGAGGTGTTTAAGAGGTAGAAACCCTCATATACTGTATATAATTTGTCTGTAGCTGAACCTAACATCGATTTTGCTAGTTTTCATTGCTTGTATTTTTATTTTTTATTTTTTCTGATTTTTATTACTGTTGTTATTACTACTATTATATATATAATATATATATATATATATATATATATATATATATATATATATATATATATATATATATATATTCAAGTTTATATACAGGGGTTTGATCAGAATAATGGAAACACTCGCATTTTCGATGCTATATTTTCTGGTATCATTAATGGTATTATGTACTTTATTAAATTCATAACCTTGGGGACTGTTCCTCGAGATACAGGAGCAATTATGTGACTTTTATTACTGAAACACCACCCAAACGGGCTCCTACTCTCATGCCCCTTTCACAGGCAGTACCATCTTTTCCAAGTGCTATATTTTTATTTATTTTAAAAGAACATGAAAAACCAACATGAACATATTAAAATAGAAAATAGGTAGATTATGAAATATAGAGGTTTTCATTGTTTCTTTTACACTTTACCTGGGTATTCTGTATAACGCCTGGGTATTCTGTATAATTCCTGGGTATTCTATAGAATGCCAAGACTGATTTAGGTAAAATATTATTTAATATCTTCACCAAAAAATTAATCGAAGCCTACGGGAAAATTATTGAATTCCGGGTTAATTGAATGCCCGGTAAGGTTAATTGAATGCCAGTTTAGATTGGTTGACGATTGGTTCAGTTAAGTCGTGATATTTTCGTTAGTTTTGACAGTAAACGAAAATATTATGACTTAACCTAATCAATCGTCAAGGGCGTACAGTTGACCTAACAGGGCATTCAATTAACCTAACCGGTTGTTTGAACCCATTGACCCTGTCTTTAACACATTGTTGGTATCATGTCAGGCATTATATAGAATGGAGAATATTCCGGAAACGCCGATGACTCTTTATCTTATCACAGCGGTCAAATGTTTTCAACGAAACATCAAGATAACGATACAAACAGTGGAAGCTGTTCCAAGTTATGCCGTGGTGCATGGTGGTATAAAAGCTGCATAGCTCCAAACTAAATGGTTTTCAGTATGAAGGAAACCACACTTCCTACGCTGATAGCATCAATTGGAATTCATTTCGTGGACAGGATTACTCCTATAAGAAAACTTCTTTGAGTCTTAGACCGAAATTCCTTAACTAAATCGAAAATTATTTAGAAATACCATCAAACCTGACTAGGCCTTTCAAAATATGTTTCGAGAAGTTACTCGTACGTTTCAAGTAATAGTAAAAGGTGCAATAATATCCACTTTCTCATTTTTATTCCTTAAAAGTTTTTTGAATGAACTTCGTGTCAGAAATTCGCTGTATATCCCATTCAGAATGAATAGTTCATCAGATGTTCATATCGGGTGATTTGTGGAATAGAGATCGTCTCTTTATAATGTAACTAATTAATATTTTGTGAAACTATAAAATATACAAGAAATAAAATTGTAAAATTTATATTTTCTTTTTTATCCATAATTTTTCTTGTCGGTTTGGTTTGCTCATTGTATCAGTTGCTCGGAGACACTAGCACCGGAGTAAAAAATCTTGAATATTTATCACGACTTTTTATGTTGAATTTTGCTTCAATCTTTTTTCCATTTAGAATTGAAATTTTAATTGTCTTCCAATTAAATCATACCTTGAATATATACTTTGAATAATTTTTCTTATTTACAATTAACTTTCTGTTGAGTGTCAAAAGGAAAATAACTCATTTGTCCTTCTTCATCGATTAACTTTATGTTTATTCAATAATAATAATCTACAAAATATTATGAAAATGGTAAATGTGATAATTATTAAAAATGTGTTGAGAAAAGATGTTTCAGGAAAGCGAATGATAGCGTCAGTTGCGAACTGATATAGTGGCGGTTAACGCCAGTCTTTTATTTCTGATCTTTACAATTTTTTTTGTTATGAAAAAGGGCTCAAAATGGAGAATTCCTTCATAGTTGATTTGTATGATGACTTTAATATAGGAAAGTATGAATCTGAAAATAGAGAAAATAGTGAATTGTTTCCTTATTTGGAATATTTAATTAATGAAAAATAAATTACAGATTTCAAGTTACTCTATCCTTTTCTACAAATATAGAATACATTAAGAAAAAATCTACAGACATTTTGTGTAAAATTATATATATATATATATATATATATATATATATATATATATATATATATATATATATATATATTTATGTTCACTTGCAGCAATTTAATAAAGTACTAAATTTGCTGCAATAATATGTAATGTATTGAGAGTGGAGAAAGTAATTTGTGCTTTTAATGTAGTTAAAAAAAGGAAATTGATAATTAAGTGGTAATTTTGGTGTCACAATCTGTTTCATGACATAAAAAGGGGTTCCAATTTTTATGTAAATTTCAAAACTTACCTTTTCATTGAAATTCTACATAAAAAAAAAGGTTGATGCGTATAAATTACTCGTAAGAAGAGGAGACTGTAGTGCAAAGGCATAATATAAGTTATTCAGCTGCCATTTATATTTAATATTCATAAGTAAAAGACACATGGACAAGATTTAAAGTGTGGGAAAATAGGTGGATGTCATATCGCAAATACCAAACAATGCTATCTTCTTGAACCAATTTGAAGCGAATTTAAATTCCTTTTACTGCTCAGTTAATTGTCCATTAATAGAGAATAAGTGGTGAATAATGGTGATTTAAGTGCGATTTTAAAATAGCCTAAAGGTGACACTGAAATTTGAAATGTCCAAAATATGACTCGGGAAAGTAATGAGTTGTGACATCCTTGAACCTAATCTGAAAGAGACGCCCATTTTGGGATTTGAATAATAAACGAAAAAAGTAAATAAAATTAATCTAAAATGAGGGTACACTCACAGGACGAGGGGTGTTCCGAGATAAACCAGCCAAGGACAAGTAGATTAAAATGTATAAAAAGGGAAGGGTACTTCAAAGTCAATTATTAGAAGCTATTTACTGAACTGGTTCAGGAAAATCAGCTCTAAAAATGTCAACTTCAACACTTTTGATTCAATTCTTGACGATTATTGTGCTGAGCAATTTCGTTTGTGGAGACAGCAGTGAATCAACGATCAGGGAAACAGAAAATCTCTTCAAAGAGATTGGTTTCTCTCCTGACTGCGTGTCTCAAACTCTGGCACAATGTGAGAACTCCGCAAGAGATTCCTTTTTGATGGGAATCAAAATTCACTCTCATTCAATGCAAGAGACAATCGCCAAATTGAAGGAAATTCAAAAACGTCCTCGAAATTGTGCGGATCTTTTTAACATCGGTGACAAAGAGTCTGGGATTCGAGCAGTGTACCCTTTCACTTATGGAGAAAATCAGCCCGTTTCTGTTTTCTGTGACCAGATTACAGATGGAGGGGGATGGACAGTGATTCAACATCGCGATGCTCTTCCACAAAGAGAAAACTTCTTCAGGAAATGGGTTGAATACCAACTTGGATTCGGCATTTTGACGGGAGAATTTTGGCTTGGCCTCAACAGAATTCATGCCCTCGTTAGTGATACTTTGATGGAACTGAGGGTGGAACTTGAGGATTTTCAGGGAATAAAGCGTTGGGCGAAGTACGAACACTTTTACATCGGAGATGCCACTGAGAAATATCGACTAGATTTAGGAGAATATTCTGGAAACGCCGGTGACTCTTTAACTGTTCACAGCGGTCAAATGTTTTCAACGAAAGATCAAGACAACGACAGCAATGAAGGTTGGAAGCTGTTCGAAGACATACCGCGGTGCATGGTGGTATAAAAATTGCCATCACTCAAACCTAAATGGTTACCAGCATGAAGGAAACCACACTTCCAAAGGTGATGGCATCAATTGGAACGAATTTCGTGGTATATATTACTCTTTAAAGAAAACTTCTCTGAGCCTTAGACCGAAATTCCTCAATTAAGTTAAAAATTATTTAGAAAATCTTTAAATATGAAGAGCCCTCCTGAAATATCTTTAGAGAAGTCAATTGTATGTTTCAAATAGTTAGGTAGTATGAATAATAATAGCAGTAATAGTAGTATCTAGTAATAGCAGTAGTAGGTGCGATAATATTGTTCATTTTTAATGTTATTCTTTAAAAATATAAAAGTGTCATGGTTGACTTTAGTGAAAGAAATTCGCTCTGCGTTGGACGCCATAATGTACAGTAATGTCGTTGAAATATTTTAATGTAAAAATGTAAGAGGCAAGAAACTAAATTGTAAAATTTAATATTCTTTTTAGTCACATTTGATCTTCTGAATTTATATACATATATTATTATATATATATATATATATATATTTTTTTTTTTTTTTTTCGGGTGATTCTACTTTTGAGAAAACAACACGTTCTGTATTTTTAAACATTGACCGATAACAGTGGCGTACATAAGGGGGGCATAGGGGGCATAGGTCCCCCATTGTAAAAGTTACTACTACTCTCATTAAAGATATTTGAAAAAGAAAGTTTCAAAAATCGATAATTTGGCAACATTCACCACAAAAAAATCTTGATGTCATATGTAACTTCAGTTATTTCATGGTTACCAGAAATAGTTATTAACTCAAAACTCAAAATCAATTTTGGCTGGCTTAGGAACGTTATATATGTCTTTATACGTACGATTAATTTCTGCAAATTTAATTCTTTGTCCGTAAATTGGAAATAAAATACAACTGAAGCTTTCCAAGATGCAATTCATTTTGATTCCAAATCGATCATCATCAATTTTGAGCTGACACTCTGTGTGTGTGTGTGTGTGTGTGTGTTGTGTGTGTGTGTGTGTGTCCCCTTTAAGAAATGCGTGTACGCCCCTGACCAATAACCATGTTTTTTATAAATGTTGTTCATAAGTAATTTTATTTAAAATATCAGCCTAAAAGTGGTCAAATGTTGCTAAAAAACCTTCTTTGGTCACATCTTAGTCTCACTAACTCTACTGTTAAATATTAACAGTAATTTGTTGTAATTAATTATTTAATATGGATTATAAAGATCTGCAAAATTATATTCAAATGTGATTTTTCAATACCTAATAAAATACCAACTTGAAAGGGATCAAATATGCAGATACCTTTTGGTCATATCCTAAGACTATATTAACTCGAGTTGATGATAATTACGAGTAATTTATTAATTTCACTCTTATAACATTAATTAGGTGTAATAAGTATTTTACAATAACGTATCATGATACGCTCCGGATTTTCAATATGGCATATTTTCCTGTCTTTGATTGCTGTTAAATATTCAAAGTACGGAAGAGAGTTCAAAATATTTGATATCCTCTAGGTCTCGTGCAGAGGTTACCAATAGGTGGACCAAGTCCGGATGACGCCGAATTTTATAAGAACCGACGGGAATAAATCCCCTACGCTGATTAACTCAAAGGATTTACTTTGAAAGATAGGCCAACCAAATGCCATTTCGAAAATCAAATACAGTTTTGTCTACTCTTTTCGTGAAGTTCAAATTTAGTCTTCGCATAAAGAGATTGAAGTTGGTGATTTAAATTGATTTCATTAAAATAATATCGGCCACACTACAAAACACTCCGAAAATAAGTTTGAGTTACGGAACTTGGAAGAGATACAAAATGGTGCAATAGTGTTTGCGCCAAACTTTAACTTTTTCGCCAAAGTGTTAATTTTCTTTCTTTTTTGTTTTTGTTTTTTAACTAAAGAACTGTTATGAAATAAATAAACATTTCTACCAGGATCTCTTTTAATAATTAGACCAATGTTGTTGCACATAAAAAAGTACAAAAGCCCAAAAAAAGGAGTTTCTAAAGTCTATTTGTACAAAATCTGTAGTTTTTTATTATTTAACTGTGGTTTTTTTTATGTCTAAACGTCCACTGAAGCAGATGGTGAGAATTTGAACCTAATATTTAAATTCTTGTACTTGCCCTTTTTGTTCACCTTTCATTTTGACATTAAAATTATGTCGTTGTTCTGCGAATATATTCGCAATTATTATAACATAAATACAAATGTAAGATAAAATGTAAAATTTAAAGGTTAAAAGCCGGAAGTAACTTCATTAAATACAAAAATTAAATCCCAAAGTCGATAATTTACTTACATCCAAGTAAAATGTAAACAGAAATTGTTACAACCTTTGGAATTAAGAGCATTATAAATACAAAGAAAAATAATGTATACAGTAATATTAAAAACAATTAAACCAATTACAATGATCAAATTATATTTTCTAAACGCGAAGTTTTTAATTTCAGTTAGGGGATATGAAAAGGACTGATAGTCAAAATTAGTCATCAATAGTTGGTTTGATTTGTGTATGTATAAGACTTATAAAGTTATACATCTTCAAATATTAATTGCTATTCACTTACCAAGATTGGAGAAAACATCGACATGACCGCGAATGCTCGAATGGGAACGGCGTGAAGTAGTCTGAGAGTAAGATAACTCATTCCTTTATGTTCGTGTGTATTTTAAATTGACAGTCGGTGCAGCCAACAAAAGTAAGAGTGCATGCAGGACGCGTATATTTGTAAATCACACCCGAACACGAGTCCCGAATTCGATATTCTTTTTTTTAAATGAGGATTTAATAGAGTTCTTGTTAATAAAAATCAATTTAAAATTCATTTGGGAATAATGATTTAATACTAATGACTTCAGTTTTGTTTCTATTTTGTAAGAGATATACCCAATGAATGGTATGTTAAAATATTTTACGTCTTCCGGCAAGGTTGATATTGCTAAACTTGGTCTATAAACATTATCTAAGAATTATTTCTGTAGTTCTGAATTAAAGGTTTTAGAAATATATTGTTACAAAAATATCTGTTAGGTATTTCAATTGCCTCTTCAAATTATTGCAATAAGGTAAAATTTTATATGTCATATTCAATGATGTAGGGATGCTATAAATTTTAAACAACTTAAGTGAAGAAATAAGAAAATTAGAGAGAGATTCTACGACAGTTTTCTTCCTCGATTTGAAAGTTGTTTCGACATTTCATAATTAAGATATCTAAAAGGGAAAGGAAGTTGTTTATTTCAGTTCTCACTAAATTTTATATTTAAATATTTACTACTGAGGTAATCTATAAACCTATTGGCTTGATCAGTAAAGTCAAATAAAACTTTATAAAATTTAGGTTTGAACTGATAAGGGCAATCATTCACCAAATAGTCGTTCATGATGAGAGATAAAGTGTTAATATTTTGTCTCATTTCGTAGTTGTTTCTTGTTCATGAAAGCCAGAATCTGTAAATTATCTCAAAGTGTAAGTAATATATGGCTCATTGGGCCAATTACTAAAATGATACAACCAAATCTTTTGCCTTCAAACGAAAATGTTAACAACTTTAGCAAACGTTTTTCGTCACCACAATGTTAAGGAAGAACGATTCGGAAAAATGGTGCAGGAGCTGCAATTGAGAATTGGAGTTTTAGGAAAAAGCAAAAACACACCACTTGACAGTACAACCTTTGTAAAGCATATACTGTAGATGGTTTCAGTGCAGTAACTGTGCTTTGTAAGATGCTTTATAAATTCAATATAGTGGCGCATGGTGAAACGCTGTTAAGGGTTATCCGAATGTAAAGAGTCCCCTTCTAGAGTCGGGACTAGGGCATGGTTAAGATTAATCAATTAATCAGTTAATCATTGTTTCGAATTTAATCATTACTTAACCAAAGAATATTTTTCAAAAATGATGGGAAATGATTAATTTTCCTCATAATTTCACCATCATTTTACCTTAAATTTTGTAATGTATCATTTGAATTTGGCACCTTTTTTGCATGTATAAATTGTCTAATCCGCCCATGCCTGATTTCTTGAACTAAAGCAAACTAAATGTTTGATCAAAATGTTTTCTTCGGTCTTGTCTCACGCAACGGAAACAATAAAAACAATAATTTTTAATAATTTTTAATCATTTAATTAATTAATATAGACGTCTCGAAGCCATCTTGAAAACATCTCGAAGTGAATTCAAGAGGAACGCTGATGAATAAAAAAAAACATCAAAGCTAACCACTAATTTCCCGTTCAAACATCACTTATCCTGTTAATAAAATCATTTTTTTATGTGAACACTGAACATAGTTTCATCGTAAATGCTTAAATATTTTGCCATTCAAGAAGAAAAATTATACGTAACTCAACCTGAACTTTAAATGATAGGTCTAACAGGAACATCTGGTTTATGATGTTTGGTAATCCAAAATAAACATTTTTACTTTAGATTATTCGTATTTACACTTAAATATCATTTTTTCCTTTCAGAAACATTATTTTACTAAATTTTAATGATTTATACATTTTAAAAAACGGTTTTTACAATACTTTAAATTTAACTCTTTAAGACGGAATCCTCTATTTCTCGGACTACCATCCCCCCCTAATTAGTCCGAGTTATGCAGGTTTTAAAATATATATATTATATATATATATATATATAATATATATTATATATATAGATATATATATGTAAAGAACGACGCTTGTGTAGAAGAACGTTCCGCACAAGATGAGGAGGAAGAACGAACAAATGCCCTCAGGGCATTGGTTTCTGCTCGTATGTAGGAGAATTACGACATTTGATTAATCGAGGCCCATGGTGTAGTGGATAGCATATCTGACCGGCAATCGGAAGATCCCGGGTTCGATTCCCGGGTGGCAACCTCATTTTTCATTTGTTCGTTCTTCCTCCTCATCTGGAACGTTCTTCTACACAAGCGTCGTTCTTTACATTAATTATACTGTGTGTTGTTTGCAGTTAAAATATAGTGTATATATATATATATATATATATATCATATATATAAATCAAAATTGTTAAGATCGAAAAATGTTTTTGTTAAAAATTAAATTTCAAATTTATTCAATTTTACCGGTCTTTATAATCCATATTAAATAATCAATTATAACAAATTACTGTTAATATTTAACAGTAAGAGTTAATGAGACTAAGATATGACAAAAGAAGGTTTTTTAGCAACATTTGATCAGTTTTAGGCTGATATTTTAAATAAAATTACTTATGAACAACATTAATAAAAACTAGGGTTATTGATCAAAGTTTAAAAATGCAAAACGTGTTGTTTTCTCGAAAGCAGAACCACCCCATCAATGTAGCATCATATACACACAGTATATATATATATATATATATATATATATATACACTATATGATCAAAAGTATTCGGACACCCCGGAAAATCAGCATTTCTGCAAATATCACCTTCGCCGAAAGGTATGCTGGGAAAAAGCGTGGCGAAACTATAATGCTGAGGTGTTCTGTTAAGTTACCAGTAACTGTTGTGAAGCCATGCCGCGCGGACGTGAACTCACCAAGTTCCAACGTGGACTCGTCATCGGATGTTATTTAAGTAACGTTTCTATACGAAACATTGCAGCCAAACAGGATATACCAAAGTCGACTGTAGCGGATGTTATCATGAGATGGAAGCACGACGGTGCAACTAACGCGAAAAAACGTTCCGGCGACCACGCAAACTGACGGAACGTGGTAGAAGAAGTCTGGTACGACATGTCAAGAAGTCCCGCACGTCCTCTGCCGCTTCCTCGCTGAGGAGGGTAGGAAGAGCATCCGGTACCTCCGTTAGTACTGTAACTATCCGCAGAGAGATGCACAGACTCGGTTATTATGGTAGAGCAGCTGTACACAAGCCACTGATTACAAAAGTTAATGCAACGCGTCGTTTGGCCTGGTGTGTCTCCCGTCGTTCCTGGACCGTGGAGGACTGGAAAACTGTTCTTTGGAGCGACGAGTCGCGGTATTCACTCTTCCAGTCTGATGGGCGTGTTTGGGTGTGGCGACAGCCCGGAGAACGGCTTCTTCCTGACTGTGTACGTCCAACGGTGAAGTTCGGTGGAGGGTCCATCATGGTATGAGGTTGTTTTTCCTGGCTACGGCTCGGCCCGTTGGTTTGTATACCCACTACCATGAACGCTGACGTTTATCTCGACGTTCTGGACAATTCGGCCCTCCCTACACTGTGGCAATACTACGGAGATGGCCATTGTTTGTTTCAACAGGATCGAGCTCCCTGCCATACTGCAAGGCGTGTGCAGGACTGGTTTCGTGAAAATAAGGTGGATTTGTTAGACTGGTATGCTCAGAGCCCCGATCTCAACCCAATCGAGCACATGTGGACGAACTGGAGCGACGGATACGAAACCGCACACCACGCCCAGCTTCACTTGCATCTCTTGCATCAGCTCTGGAAGGGAATGGCGAGCCATTCCTGCACAGAACTTACCGAAACTGGTGGAAAGTATGCAGCTCGACGTGTTTGACGCTGTAATAAAGAGCAAAGGGTGGACCTACTGGTTACTAAATGCCATAATAAAACCATTTTTCCCAAAACCATGCGGTGTCCGAATACTTTTTGATCATATATATATGTATATATATATATATTTGTTTCGTATCTCTCTCTCTCGTCTTGCATATATATATATATATATATATATATATATATTATATATATATATATATATATATATATATATATATCAACAGAAATGGATAATTATTATACTGAAATTAAAATGAAAACAAAACTTAGCACGTTGCACAGTGTGAGATGTGACAACCTTGCTTGCAAAATGCCTCTGGCCAGATTATTATTATTATGATATTATATTCATTTGTACCCCTGAAATTCTAGCTCTTGCATCTTATTTGCAATATTATTTGCTCTAACTAATTCAAACTAGATGATAACAAATGATTTGTTATAATTATTAAATTTATAATATTACCTTTAAAAAGGTCAAAATGTCACAACTTTGTGACAGGAGAGAGAGAGAGAGAGAGAGAGAGAGAGAGAGAGAGAGAGAGAGAGAGAGAGAGAGCTTTTTTTTCAAAATACTAAACTCGGTCTTAATCGCATAATATATAGCTTTGATTGTATTTTTAATGAATTCCCCCAAAAAAGCAAGCTTTGAAAATGAACTGTATATGCACTAATCATTAATAATACTGATGATAAATAGAAAATTTAAGAGAAAGGGTTTTAAATCGAATTTTTTACTTAATGTTAAGCGTACTTTTTATTTTCACAATTTTATTTTCACATCCGAAGACGTAGAGCATAAAAGTCATTATATTGGCTTAGTATGAAATCGAATGACAAAGTTTTCCTTTATCTAAAGTAGGAAGTTGTATTCTTTGAATTATTTCTTTGTGCGAAAAAATCGACTTTTTCCATTAATTTTTTGCCGGTTACAAATAAATATTAAATAATAATAAAAACTAAAAGAATAATAAAAATGGCAATAATTAATAATTGAAATACAGTCTTTCCACATCATGATGTGATTACAAATTTGAAAAAAATAAAAGACCAATTATTGCATAATGGCACGGTGCTCCATCCAATGGGAATCGATGAGTGCGAAAAATTAGGCATAACAGAGAAAGTTTTTTTTATCTTTTCCTTCGAGCCGTATAATATATTATATTATATATATATATATATATATATATAATTATATATATATATATATATATATATATATATATATATATATATATAATTGTCATTATTTTGTATTTAAGATTTTTTTTTCAAATATTTAACTGGAATTAGTAATTTTTGGCTACAATAAACTAAAAACATTGTAAATTTTTAATTCAACTTCAAAATATAAATACCATTAAATCAACAAACTCGAAAAGAAAAGTTAAAATAAAATTAAGCTATGTATTTAAAACTAAAATTCTACTCGTCCAAAAATTTCACTAAAATTCTGATTTTTTTTTCACTTTTTACAAGTCTTGTCCAATTTTCCAGTTTCAAAATATAAATTATATTAAAATTGTAATTTATAATTAAAAATTTGTAATTTGGATATATATATATATATATATATATATATATATATATATATATACGGCTCGAAGGAAAAGATAAAAAAAACTTTCTCGGTTATGCCTAATTTTTCGCACTCATCGATTCCCATTGGATGGAGCACCGTGCCATTACTTAATATATATATATATATATATATATATATATATATATATATAACCCGCAAAATATAACAGCAAATTTAAAAGTTCAAAAATGACTAAAAAGAATATTACATTTTACAATTTAGTTTTTGTCTCTTACATTTTTACATTAAAATATTTTAGCCACATTACATTATGGAGTGAACGCAGAGCGAATTTCTTTCACTAAAGTCAACCATGGCACTTTTATATTGTTAAAGCATAACATTAAGGAATGACATATTATCGCACCTACCACTGTTATTATTACTATTACTACTACTATTATTTATACTACTAACTATTTCAAACATAGAGTTGACTTCTCTAAAGATATTTGAGAAGGGCTCTACATATTTCAAGATTTTATAGATAATTTTAACTTAATTGAGGAATTTCCGTCTAAGGCTCAGGGAAGTTTTCTTCAAAGAATAATAATGACCACGAAAGTCGTACCAATTGATGCCATCAGCTTTGGAAGTGTGGTTTCCTTCATACTGGTAAGCATTTAGGTTTGAGCTATGGCATTTTGTGTACCACCATGCACCGCGGAATGTCTTCGAACAGCTTGCATCGCTTGCATCGTTATCTTGATCTTTCGTTGAAAACATCTGACCGTTGTGACTAGTTAAAGAGTCACCGGCGTTTCCAGAATATTCTCCTAAATCTAGTCGATATTTCTCAGTGGCATCTCCAATGTAAAAGTGTTCGTACTTCGCCCAACGCTTTATTCCCTGAAAGTCCTCAAGGTCCACCTTCAGTTCCATTAAAGTGTCACTAACGAGGGCATGGATATTGTTGAGGCCGAGCCAAAATTCTCCCGCCAAAGTGCCAAAACCAAGTTGGTAGTCAATCCATTTCCTGAAGAAGTTTTCTCTTTGTGGAAGAGCATCGCGATGTTGAATCATTGTCCATCTCCCTCCGTCAGTATTTTGGTCACAGAAAACAGAAACGGGTCGATTTTCGCAACAATTGAAAGGGTACACTGTTCGAATGCCAGACTCTCTGTCACCGAAGTTGAAAAGATCCGCACAATTTCGAGGACGGTTTTGAGCTTCCTTCAATTTGGCGATTGTCTTTTGCATTGAATGCCAGTGAATTTTAATTCCCATCAAAGAGGAATCTCTTGCCGTTTTCTCACATAGTGCCAAAGTCTGAGAAACGCAGTGAGGAGAGAAACCAATTTCCTCGAAGAGGTTTTCTGTTTCTTTGATCGTAGGTTCACTGCTGTCTCCACAAACGAAATTGCTCAGTACAACAATCGTCAGGAAATTAATGAAAAGTAATGAAATTGACATTTTTTGGAGTTGGTTTTCCTGAACTGTTTCAGTAAATAACTTCTAATAACTGCCTCTGAAATACTCTTTCCTTTTTATACATTTTAGTGTGCTTGTCCTTGGTTGGTTTATCTCTGAACATCCTTCGTCGTGTGGGTGTACCCCCATTTTAGATTAGCTTTGTTTCCTTTTTAGTTCATTACTGAAATCCCAAAGTGGGCGTCCCGTCTTCTAATAAGCAATTTATATTGAGAAACCTTTTGGATATGTCGTATGTGCAGTAATATTATTTCACAGAAAAGTTAAATTTGAAATTCCCATGACAAAAATGCAACCCTAATTTATGTCATTTTAACATTTTCCTTCCTGCTGGAAGTTCGCTTTCATTCAGCCTTTCCCAAAGAAGGGTGACCGCTCTCAACCCTCTAACTATCGTCCAACTGCTTTCATTTCTTCCCTTTCCAAAGTTTTTGAATCTATCCTTAATAGGAAGAATCTTAAACACCTTTCTTTCTTTTCACAATCTTCGTCAGATCGTCAGTATGGATTCCGGAAGGGACGCTCTACTGGCGATCTTCTTGCATATCTCTCTGACTCTTGGTCATCCTTCTTTAGGGATTTCGGAGAAAATTTTGCTATTGCGCTAGACATGTCGAAAGTCTTTGATAAAGTCTGGCACAAATCTTTAATTTCCAAACTGCCCTCCTTCGGTTTGTATCCTTCTATTTGTTTTTCATCTCTAATTTCCTTTCTGGCCGATCTATATCTGCAGTTGTCGATGGCCACTGTTCTTCTCCTAAAGCTATTAACAGTGGTGTTGCTCAGGGTTCTGTACTGTCACCCACTCTTTTCCTTTTATTTATTAATGATCTTTTAATTCTCACTTCCTGTCCTATTCACTCCTATGCCAATGATTCCACTCTTCACTTCTCCAGCCGCTTCCCAATGCGTCCCTCACAACAGTCGCTTCATGATTCGCGTGAGGCGGTTATGGGACACCTGACCTCTGATCTTTCTGCTTTATCTAATTGGGGCAGATAAAACCTTGTGGCTTTCAATGTCTCAAAAACTCAGTTCCTCCATCTGTCTACTCGTCACAATCTTCCACCGACTATCCTCTTACCTTCAACAACACGCAAATCAATCCTTCCTCTGCTCTTAACATTCTTGGCATTTCCTTTTCTCGTGATCTTTCCTGGAAAAATCACATATACTCTCTTTCTAAAACAGCTTCGAAGAGGTTAGGTGTGTTGTACCGTCTCCGTGGTTTCTTCACCCCCACTCAGATGTTGTCTCTGTACAGGAGTCTTGTTCGCCCCTGTATGGAGTACGCTTCTCATCTGTGGGGTGGTTCAACCCACACAGCCATACTTGACCGGGTGGAATCAAAGGCTTTTCGCCACATCAATTCCCCGCCTCTTACTGATTGTCTTCATTCTCTCTCTCTTCGCCGCAATGTTGCCTCACTCTCTCTTTACTATCGCTATCATAAGGGACATTGCTGTTGTGAACTCTCTAACTGCATGCCTCCTCCTTTAAGGAGAGCACGCAGTACCAGACTTTCTACACTTTCTCATTCCTATTCTGTCCAACTATCTAATGCAAGGGTTAATCGATATTTTCAGTCTCATCTACTCAACCGGTCAACTCTGGAACAATCTTCCTCAATCCATCTTTCCTCCTGTCTATGACCTCCCATCTTTCAAACGCAGAGTGCCTAGGCATCTCGAAAACCCCGGACCTTGATTTTGGCTCTTTTCTTCATCTATGGGAGGGGCACTTTTGTGGGCATTTGCCCTTGGCCCCTCCTACATGCATAAAAAAAAATAACTACGACAAAATTTCCAGTTAATTATATATTTTTACAACCCAATTTTACCTTTTTTAAACTTCACCGAAACCACAGATTTCTTTGTTTACTGAAAACACTGCATATTTTTACATAAAGTTTGGTAATTTTACACTTCTTACAATTAACCATAAAGATATGTAAATGCATTTTACACAAAATATCTGGAGGTTGATTGAGTTAAAAAAAGTTTACTTGAATAAAATTCAAATACAGACTTCCTTTTAACATTCCTCTTGATTTTTACCAATTTTTTTACAATATACAGGGTGGGAGAAAAGTCTTTAAGGATTTTATACACAAATAATTAGTTAACAACATTATACAGATAAGTGTTGAAAGGATGAAAGAAATCAAACAAAAAGTCTAAAAGAATTTTATTCATACAAATATTTTGTTAAATTATAATTTAATCTTGAAAGATTTCTCCTCCATCCGCGATGATACATTTGTGGATTCTCTCTGTGAAACTCTTTATTGTTCTTCTGAACATATCGAGTGAGATCCTTTTCAGTTGTTCATCTATTCTGCGGCCAAGGGCCTTCACATTTCGGTAAATGAAACCAGGAGTGTAGAGTTTGTCACGCAAATAAGCCCAAAGCCAGAAATCACATGGGGTTAAATCAGTTGATTCGGTTGGCCACTCGATGGGATCTCGCCGCCAAGACATCTTCCTTCAAGGTTCATACCGAGAATATCACGGTGCAGCTGCAGAGTAATGTGGCGGAGTTCAATCATGTTGATAAAGCAAATTCCTGTCCACGCCATTAGTAAACTGTGGCAAAACTTTGTCTCTCAATACCTGACAATAGCCTTTCCCATCCGTCGTATCTCTCGATATGTCAAAGGAAACGAGTCCTGAATAACCAATGCACACCTAGACTGTTAGTGTAGACGTTTTAACTGGTTTACTCACTCGTATTTTGCGATATTTTTTCGCCTACTAGTGAAAGATGGGTTTGTTTTCTTTACTTGTTAAACCGAATACACATTCATCTGAAAATTGGATGTTTTGAACGAAATCTGGATCACTGTTGAACTTTTGTCTCATTGTTAAACAAACTGCAGCCGTTTATCAGAATCATCGTCGTATATGAACTGAGAGTAAATGGGTTTGTAATCGTGGATTCGTGGTACCCCTGTGATTTCAATATTTTTGCTACTGAAAATTTGAAAATACCCAATTCCTCTGCGCCTTTTCTCGTTGAAGTTGTTGGATCGACTTGAAAAGTGGCGAGGACATTTTTTTGTTGTTGTCTCCTGTCGCCGTCACTGGCCTTCGGCTTCTTGGACGATCTTTAAACAGGCTCCCTGTTTCCATGTTTGGGTTCCAGTATTGAAGAAATAGCCCACGATAAAAGATACACTTTTTTTTGTAATAATTTCGATGACACCTAAAAATATACCTAGTATATTTGTTTGGGTCAGTTATCGGAAACGTTTCGTACATACTTCACGCACTGAAGCACTGTACAGGTGTACCCCGTTATTCATAACTTCGATACTCGTAGCTTCGCTTATACGTAAAATATTTTTGAAGCCAAATTCACTATTCGCAAACCCAGCTCCGTTATTCGCAATGTCAGATAAGGGAAAAAATAATTCACAATTCCGCCTGCTATCAAACGCAGCGCAGCATGCCCGTATCGCAGGCCATTATTTAAGAAAAGGCACGGTCTTTGATGTTATTCATAACTTACTATGCTAAAACAGGTCTGTATTTGTGTTTTATACTTGTTTTTATGTTTCGTATAGGAATATATCCAAACATCTTACCTTCTGGAAAATGGCCACCGGAACGCATCCCCCCATAAATCATGTATTTATATTAGAAAAAATTATTCGTTATTCGCACTTTCGCTATTCGTAATGAGTCTGAGGAACATAACTCTTGCGAAAACCGGGGTATACCTATATATATATATATATATATATATATATATATGTGATGAATAAAACCACGAAGGAAAGGAAACACAGAATGGTGCTCAAGCGCTTTCGTCTAATGATATCCTCAGGAACACTGAAGTACATAAAGAGTTACAGCCTATATATAGGTTACAGAAAAAAAATATATATATATATATATATATACAATAAACGGAGAAATAAAAAAAAATTAGAGGATTGTGGGAGGGGCATACAAATTTGTAAGGAAAAACTATCGATTTTTAGCACAAGATCAAATGAATTATTTCCAACCAATGTTATAGATAAAAAAAAAAAAAAAACGATTTTTAGCACAAAATCAAATGAATTGTTTCCAACCAATGTTATAAAATTTATACTGGAAATCTGCCCGGGTTTTACCACTCTGCCCTTCTTGTATATAAAAATAAATTGAAAAATAAAAGTTATTAGAGTAGCATACAAGTTTACCAAAGATTTAGCGTTCTACCCTTCTTATCTAAATCTGTTCTGAAGGAATTCAAAACAACAGGATCGAGTTGGAAAAGACCTTTGCTTATGTTGAAGTTATTTGTAAGTTGGATAATGGCAGACTCAAGAATATTTATATTAACAATGTTGTAAAAAATTCCATGGATCTTACTGAAAAATTGAATAATGCACGTACTGAAACTAACGATAGATTGATCAGTTTTGACGTTTTTTCATTGTTTACAAAAGTGCCGATTGACAATATGCTTGACTTTCTCTCCCAAGATTTACATAAGTATGACCTGCCACTACCTTCACACATTGTTTTGGAACTTATTAAGCTTTGCATCAAAGACTGTAAATTCACTTTCAATAACAAGTATTATCAACAAGTTTTTGGGATGGCCATGGGCAACCCCTTGTCGCCCCTCCTCTCCAATATTTATATTGAGTTTTTCGAAATTACTTACATTCCGAGAATCCTGGGGGTTGGCATCCCTTGGTTGCGGTACGTCGACGAAATTTTGTGTATCTGGCCTATGAATCGTGACCTGGATAACTTCCTCCTTCAGTTAAATGATCAAGTCCCCTCCATTAAGTTTACTTTAGAAGTGGAACAAGACAATTCAATCCCGTTTTTGGATGTGCGTGTACATCGGGAAAGCCCAGGTTTTAAGTTAAGTATCTATCGGAAAAAACAAACAATTTGTCCTACGTACACTTTTACTCGGGACATGACACCCCCACTAAGAAGGCCATTTTTTCTTCAATGTTTCTCCGCGCCCTTAGGATCGCCAGTCCGGAATGCATCGATGCCGAATTAGAAAAAATCAACGGTATTGGAAGTGATCTGTGTTATCCATCTGCGTTTATGGAATCTTGTCTCAACAAGGCAAAACGAACTTTCTATCGTGTCAATGATAACACTCGTACTTTGTCAAAAAATATTTTAGTACTTCCATTTTTCCCAGGCTTTTTAGGCATTGCTAATGTACTTAAACTTTTGGATATTAATGTAGTATTTTCATATAACAATATTGTGAAAAATATCATAGTAAAAAATAGCCCTACCAATAATTCAGGCATTATCTATAAAATTGGTAAACAATGTGATTCCTTTTACATAGGTCAGACGAGAAAGGATTTGCACACACGTATAAAACAGCATCAATATTCCGTTGGAACAGGACAGTCGTCCAGTGCCCTTTTTATCCATTTGTCAGAGTTATCCCACTGTATTGATTGGAATAATGCTTCAGTTTTATTTCACTCTAGCAACATTGTTAATAGAAATATTCTTGAGTCTGCCTTTATCCAACTTACAAATAACTTCAACATAAGCAAAGGTCTTTTTCAGTCGATCCTGTTGTTTTGAATTCCTTCAGAACAGATTTAGATAAGAAGGGTAGAACGCTAAATCTTTGGTAAACTTGTATGCTACTCTAATAACTTTTATTTTTCAATTTATTTTTATATACAAGAAGGGCAGAGTGGTAAAGCCCGGACAGATTTCCAGTATAAATTTGTATATTTTTATTTTTTTTTAATAACATTGGTTGGAAACAATTCATTTGATCTTGTGTTAAAAATCGGTAGGTTTTTTTTTTTTTTTTAACATTGGTTGGAAACAATTCATTTGATTTTGTGCTAAAAATCGGTAGGTTTTTTTTTTTATCTATAACATTGGTTGGAAACAATTCATTTGATCTTGTGCTAAAAATCGATAGTTTTTCCTTACAAATTTGTATGCCCCTCCCACAATCCTCTAATTTTTAATTTTATTTCTCCGTATATTATATATATATATATATATATATATATATTTTTTTTTTTTTTTCTGTAACATATATATAGGCTGTAACTCTTTATGTACTTCAGTGTTCCTGAGGATGTCATTAGACGAAAGCGCTTGAGCACGATTCTGTGTTTCCTTTCCTTCGTGGTTTTATTCATCATAAATATTTTTCACGTGTTACTTTCGTGAAATAATTTTCATATATATATATATATATATATATATAACCTGGTAAACCTGGGAAAAGTTCCTACACGAGGGTGGGTCGAAATTAAATTGGATTTCCTTTATGTTTTGGGTTTAGAAAGTTATTCTTATTCTCAAATAACTCATTTATGAAATTTGAGGCTTTTTCGATCAGGTTTAGGGGTCCCAACTCAGACTTGAATACGGAGACTATTTCTATATTAGTAATTTCAATAGTTATGTTGGAAATAGTTGATTTGTTGACAACTTTCAGAATAAGTATTAAATAATATCTGTATAAATTTGTTGTTTTGTTCAGTTTTCATAATTAAAACGATTAATAACGAACTTTGCTTAATAACGAACGTTACAATGTACCCAAAATGAACATCAAAATTAGAAAATTATTGAACTTTACAAACAATGATATAGCCTAATGACCAAAAAACGGGGCACTCCAGTGCATCAATTTTAAGATAAACTAATTTAAAGTGAACCAAAATACAGTATATTGAGTGAATGCTCAATTTTACGTTAGTTTCTCTAAAATTTGTTTAAGTTATTCATTTTCAGAACTTCAAACTACAACATGAAGATGCAACAACAGGGAAAAACCAAAGTATTTATAATAAATCCGACTCCTTAAAGAAGTGCAATTAATAGCCTACACTAGTGAACATCCGCATCCGCATCCTCATCCGCGGAACATCCGCACATTTTCTCGCATCCGCATCTGCATCCGCATCCGCACTTTGGACTGCGGATGTCGTGCGGATGTGGACCGTTGAGATAAAACGTCATTAATAAGCGGAAATTATCAAATTCTACTATATTAATAGAACTAGTTCATTGTGCGCAAAAGTGATGCAAGCGACAAGACGAGAGGCTGTTCTTGTATGAAGTTACTCTCTTGCAACCTACTTAGATCCACGTTACAAAGCTAAGTTATTTTCACCTAGTACATTAGAACGAGTTAAATCATCACTTGGAAAAGCAGTTGAAGAGCTTCAATCTCTTGAATCTGTTGCTTCGCTACCCACCAAAAGAATAAAAGTTTCAGTGACAGAACCAACACCTTCAACGAGCAAATCTATCACAGAATCTCTCTCTCAGTTTCTTGAGTCAAGCAGCGATGACGAGACCTACGCGATGTCAAAAGATGTAGTAAAAATGATCGAGAGCTATCACCAAGAAAAACGCCTGGCTGCATGTGACAATCCTATTAGTTGGTGGAAAAATACGCAGAATATCTATCCATACTTGAGTAAACTTGCAACGAAACATTTAGCCTGTCCTCCAACAAACGTACCAAGCGAGAGATTATTTAGCAGTGCTGGATTAATATATGATGAAAAGAGAAACAGACTGGCAGCAGAAAAGGCAGAAAAATTAATGTTCCTTAAGCATAACCTTCCTATAATTAAGTTTGAATATTAAACGATGAACATCTTAGTTTACTTTATTTTAATTACTCATTTATAAATATGCCTAATAAAACTTTAAACTTAATATAAATAGTTATCAAGCTAATTAAAGATCTCTTTCTATAAGGGTGGAGGTTGGGGAAAGAGGTAGGGTAACACAATTATGGTTTCTAATTGTGGCTGAAACTCAACAAAATATAACGAATTTATTTGCAGACGAATTCACTAATTGATTTCTATATTAGTTAGATGCTTGCTATTATTTTATATGTTCAGGGAAAAGTACAGCAATTATTGTACAATTAATCAATTATACTACATTATAGCTACAGCTCTCTCTATATAACTTATTATATACGTTAAACACAACAAATCTCGAATATATCCTAAAAAATAACGAAAATGTAGACATCCGCATCCGCATCCGCAGCCGCGGATGTGAAATCAAACATCCTCATCCGCATCCGCATCCGCGGATGTGAAAAAAATGACATCCGCTACATCACTAGCCTACACAGCGTCTTTTTTTTTTAACCTCAAATTTGGTTTGTGATTTCTTGATTTTGACTGGAAACAATCATCCAATGCCGAGCTTTGTGGTCAAAATTTTTTTTACTTATTCTCGTGACTTCTTTCATTAGTCTTCCAACAGCTTGAAAATGGCATGGAAAACTGGGAATGATGAGTTTATTATTCACTATTTAGTTTAACAGCTCCTCATCAGTTGTACTTTCAAGAAATGGTGGTGGAGTAGCATGAACTGTAGTCCAATCTAGTCAATCATGAATATAAGAAGTTTCCCGAAAGTTGATTTTAAAATCTGTCTTGCAAAATGTCCTAATTTCTTCTGTGGTGGTTGGTTTATCTTGCTTTAATGATCATATTCGCAGCTTCAGTTCTAACTTCTAGACGATCATCAACGACTGCACTTACTGTAGAATAATATTTTCTGGATGATCAAATAGTAGTTCCATTTTAATGCACCTTCACCAACTTCAATGACATTTCTGTCAGTTAACTCATTGATTTGGGTTAATAAGAAGTGGAAATTTTTAGCTCCATCAGTACACTCGCAGTTCAATTCAATTTTGAACCATGTTGGAGCATAGACTTTAATAATATATTCTACCAAGCACATTGGTTCATGAGTTGGTTCCTCTCCTGACACGTAATAACGAAGAACGCTGTTGACTCTTGTGAGCCATCTTGTGTGAAGCATCGTTCCAGGAACTGTGTGCTTTAAGTAACGCTTATTGGCTGATGAACCCTGGCCAGTTCATCACTCTGCCGACACAACTTTTCGATTTTGTATTGATGGAGGGGAATTACCAAACTTAAAATAAACAGATTTTCATAATCTTTCGTGACGAACTAACCAAATGTATCCATATCTATTCAAAAGAAGGAAAGCTGTGGAACACAATGGCAGAGGAAACGGGTTTTCACACCAGTGCCTCAATCATACATAACAAATTCAATAAAAAGTTGGCACCCCTAAAAATGATCAAATCTTAAATTCATGTTGTGTTTCTTGTTTTTTTAGTGCATGAGCAAGTTTCCACACCCGTGCCAACCATGATTGAAAATTTGGTGCTACTATAGCGTGATTCCTACCGGTGACTTCGATACTATAGGGTGATTCCTACCCGTTTTGGTTCGAAACTACAGTACTATAGAGTGTGATTCCTATCCAAGGTATAAATGAAAATATAATAAATATAAAATGCTATTTATTATTCAATTTTATTTATTTAAAAAATAGTTTCGGTGCTACTATAGTATGTGGTCTACCTACGATTGGTTAGGTTTAGTCACGATATTTTCGTTAAAACTAACGAAAATATCATGACTAAACCTAACCAATCGTCAAGGGCGATGGACATTAGAATGTAAACAAGCAATTAGTAAACAAGGTAAGAAGCTATAAGGTAGACCGCCGAATCGAGGTAGGAATCACGCTATAGTAGCACCGAAAATTTGACCCACCCTATTCTACGCTACAATATATACAGTGTGTCCGTAAAGTCATGGTGGGATTTTAAATAGCTATATTATTGCAACGAAACATGATAATGAGATGAAAAAAAGGCAAATTGAAGAACAACTCTAAAAGAATAACTTTATTTAACGTAGTTCGATATGAGCTCCTCTGGTAGCCCTGCAGACATCTAGGCGGTGATTCAAGTCCAGCCACACACGCCCAAGAACATCAGGAGTGACGGATGCGATAGCTTCCGTGATTCGCTCGTGCAAGTGATGAATATCCCTAATGGGTACACTGTACACGCTTTGCTTGACGTAACCCCACAAATAAAATCCAAAGGTGTCAGGTCCGGAGTGTGGAGGCCATGGCTTCCATCCTCCTATTCCTATCCATTTCTGTGGAAATTTTTCATTACGGAATTCTCGAACAACGTTGGCATAGTGCGGAGGAGCACCATCTTGCTGAAAGATGTTTACAGATTAGCCGTTAATTATCGTATTACCTTCATATGAAAGAGATACTAGAGCTTCATTATATTACTCGAACACGCTTGACGTCCAGTTCGTGATTTCTTGAAGGCTTCAGAAGGAGAAAATGTGAGGGCTTCACTTACTGTTGACATAATGAAAGTAACGCAATTGGCGTTCAATGCGAGTTGTATTACGCAAAATTATATTTTCTTTTTTAGAACTCATTTGAGAGGTCCCTCTCGAAATTTTCTTGGTATTAAAATTGTTATAAATAATGAAGAGATTTCTTTACTTCATTTCATTTGTATTTCACAAACTTGTCTCCATTCAATCAATGACAAAAATTCTATTTTTGACTTTTTTGATAAGTCATGACGTCACAATATATATATATTGTTTCAGAAGAAACGAATTCTTTATTTGAAGTTAACAAAAAAGGGGTTAAAGTTAATCGAGTTAATAATAAGTTAACTTTAAACAAAGTTAACATTTTACGTCTGAAGTTGTAGGTTAGGTTAGATTAGGTTAAGTTAGGTTAGGTTAGGTTTTATTAACTCTATTTAAAGAATCCTTCATTTGTTGTTTTTTCCATTTTATTCCTTGTGTTTTAAAACCTTTTTTTTCTTTCAAACTTGACCAAAGAAACATTCTGACCGGAAACACACTTTTTCAACTTTTAGGGATTCTATAATCTCTCTTTCTGTATATATACAGGGTGTCCCATAGATTCGGTCTCATATTAAAATTTATTTTAAATTAAATTTATAAAAGTAATACATAATAATGTTCAAATTGATGTCTTGTTTTGGCGCCTTTTTATTGTTGCAGGTAGAAAAGGCAGAGGAAGAGGCTGAGGCCTTTTCCTCAGGAGTGTAACTCACTTTCATATTAGCGATTCCGTGTTATTCTACCTGCAACAAAAAAAAGGTGCCAAAGCAAGACATCAGTTTGAACATTTGTTTTAGTCTTAATGTATTACTTTTGTAACTTTAATTTAAAATAAATTTTAATATGAGACTGGACTTATGCAACACCCTGTGTATATATATATATATATATATATATATATATATATATTGAAAGAAATTAATGAAATGAAACTTTATTTTAATTTCCATTTATTTCTATTTATTTTCGTATTATTTTCTTTTGTAAAAATTGAAATCAATTTGAAAAGATTTTTGCTTGAAAATTTCTCCTGCTTCCCAACGACATCTTTACATAACAATGTTTTGATTAGATTACTTGCCACTAAAATACAGGGTGATCCGATTAAAACGCAACCCAATACAATATAATAACATTCTCTGGGTTGCGTTTTAATTGAATCACCCTGTATAAAATGAAACCTACATGGATGTCATTTATATCTTATTTAATATATTCTTTCTGAATAAAGATTGTTTGTATATATATATATATATATATATATACACAAACTGTATATATTAATTTTCCGGATGAGCCGGGTGTGCCTGACTATGTGCAATAGAGATCGCAAGAAACAAACTCGCTCCTCTTTCAGGTCAGGTCTAGAGTTGGGGCCAGTAGCTTGACCTTCGTGCGAAGAGGAACCAGCACAAGGAACTTTTCCTAGGTTTACCAGGTTATATATACCGGGTGTCCGAGAATTATCTGTACAAGTTTTGGCTGTTATTAAAAGTCAACCATGAAGTGTAGAAATTCCAGTGTTGTCCCATTTTACAGAGAAACTCATTAAGTTTTTTCTGATAACAAGTTTTGACAAGTTTTTTCTTTTTTGTACGCGGGTGACAGACATTGATGATTTAAAAGCAAGAATCACAGCTGCTATTGAGCGAATTGATGTGGATATGCTGCAGCGTACATGGCAACATTTGGATTATCGATTGGATGTTTTGCGAATCACTGATCGTGCACATATCGAATGTTTGTTACAACGTTACTTTAATAAAAGAAACTTTTGAAAATACAGATTCTAAATAATCTTGTTTAAGAATTTTACGTGTGTTATCAAGAATTTTATTAAAAGATGAAATTGTACAGATAATTTTCGGACACACTGGAATTTCTAAAAAACTTGTCAAAACTTGGTATCAGAAAAAACTTAATGAGATTCTCTGTAAAATGGGACAACACTGGAATTTCTACACTTCATGGTTGACTCTTAATAACAGCCAAAACTTGTACAGATAATTCTCGGACACCCTGTGTATATATATATATATATATATATATATATATATATACACCCCGGTTTACGCAAGAGTTATGTCCCTCAGACTCATTACGAATAGCGAAATTGCGAATAATAAATAATATTTTCCCATATAAATACATGTTTTATGGGGGGATGAGTTTCCGGTGGCCATTTTTCAGAAGGTAAGATGTTTGCATACGTTCCCATGTATAAAACACAAATACAGACCTGTATTAGCATAGTAAGTTATGAATAACATCAATAAAAGAATAAACATACCCGTACTGTACTTTTATTTCCTCAAACCACCCCAGAATGGGGTCAAACCACCCCCGACTCGCACTGAAAGGTTCACCACCACTGCTCTCACCTTCACCAACGACTTCCTTCCTCACATCTCGCCACAAAGACCGTGCCTTTTCTTTAATAATGGCCTGCGATACGGGCATGCTGCGCTGCGTTTGATAGCAGGCGGAATTGTGAATTATTTTATACCTGTACAGTGGTTCAGTGCGTGAAGTATGTACGGAACGTTTCCGATAACTCATCAAACAAATATACTCGGTATATTTTTAGGCGCCATTGAAATTATTACAAAAAAAAAAGTGTATCTTGTATCGTGGGCTATTTCTTATAATAATTGTGAAGAAAGTTTGCGTTTATTTCAACAAAAATATAGTAAACCACCATCAAATGCAACCATTCTTCGATACTGGAAGCCCAAACTTGGAAACACGGAGCCTGTTTAAAGATCGTCCAAGAAGCCAAAAGCCAGTGACGGCGACAGGAGACAACAACAAAGAAAATGTTCTCGCCACTTTTCAAGTCGATCCAACAACTTCAACGAGAAAAGGCGCACAGGAAGTGGGTATTTTCAAATTTTCAGTAGCAAAAATATTGAAATCACAGGGTGACCACGAATCCACGATTACAAACCCATTTACTCTCAGTTCATATACGACGATGATTCTGATAAACGGCTGCAGTTTGTTGAAACAATGAGACAAAAGTTCAAGTGATCCAGATTTCGTTCAAAAGATCAAATTTTCAGATGAATGTGTATTCGGTTTAACGAGTAAAGAAAACAAACCCGACGTTCACTACTGGGCGAAAAAATATCGCAAAATACGATTGAGTAAACCAGTTAAAACGTCTATACTAACAGTCTGGGTGTGCATTGGTTATTCAGGACTCGTTTCCTTTGACATATCGAGAGATACGATGGATGGGAAACGCTATTGCCAGGTATTGAGAGACAAAGTTTTGCCACAGTTTACTAATGGCGATGGCAGGAATTTGCTTTATCAACATGATGGAACACCGCCACATTACTCTGCAGCTGCACCGTAATATTCTCGATACGAACCTTGAAGGAAGATGTCTTGGCGGCGAGGTCCCATCGAGTGGCCAACCGGATCACCTGATTTAACCCCATGTGATTCTGGCTTTTGGGCTTATTTGCGTCACAAACTCTACACTCCTGGTTTCATTTATCGAAATGTGAAGGCACTTCGCCGCAGAATAGATGAAAAACTGAAAAAGCTCTCACTCGATATGTTCAGAAGAACAATAAAGAGTTTCACAGAGAGAATCCACAAATGTATCATAGCGGATGGAGAACTCTTTCGAGATTAAATTACAATTTAACAAAATATTTGTATGAATAAAATTCTTTTAGACATTTTGTTTGATTTCTTTCATCCTTTCAACACTTATCTGTATAATGTTGTTAACTAATTATTTGTGTATAAAATCCTTAAAGACTTTTCTCCCACCCTGAACACTGTAAAAAAATTGGTAAAAATCAAAAGGAATATTAAAAGGAAGTCTGTATTTGAATTTTACACAAATAAATTTTTTTTAACTCAATCAACCTCCAGATATTTTGTGTAAAATGCATTTACATATCTTTATGGTTAATTGTAAAAGGTGTAAAATTACCAAACTTTATGTGAAAATATGCAATGTGTTTTCAGTAAATAAAGTAATATGTGGTTTCCGTGAACTTTTAAAAAGGTAAAATTGGTTTGTAAAAATATATAATTAACTGGCAATTTTGCTGTCATAATGTTAAGTGAATTTCAAAATTTATCTTTTCTGTGAAATAATATTACTGCACATACGACATACCCAAAACGTTTCTCAATATAAATTACTTATTAGAAGATGGGACTGTAATCCATAGGTATAATATAAGTTAATTGATTACAAGGTACAGTTATCATACATTCATGAGTATATGGCATATGAACGACAGTTGATAGATTTTGTGTGGAGAAAAATAGTTGGCTGTCATGTGGCAAGTCTCCAACGACTCTATGTTCTTGAACGAATTTTGCCTGAATTTAAATCCCTTTTACCGTTCAGTTAATGATCTTTTAATAAAGAATGAGTGGTGAATAATTGTAAATTAAGGTCGCTTTTAAAATAGCCTAAAAATGATACTAAAATTTGAAGTGTCCAGAATAGGACTTCGCAAAGTAATGAGTTGTGACATCTTTGACAATAAATTGAGAGAGACGCCCACTTTGGGATTTCAGTAATGAACTAGAAAGGAAACAAAATTTATCTAAAATGGGGGTACACCCACAGGACGAAGGATGTTCCGAGATAAACCAACCAAGGACAAGTACACTAAAATGTATAAAAACGAAAGGGTATTTCAGAGCCAGTTATTAGAAGCTATTTACTGCAACAGTTCAGGAAAACCAACTCCAAAAAATGTCAATATCATTACTTTTCATTAATTTCCTGACGATTGTTGTAGTGAGCAATTTCGTTTGTGGAGACAGTAGTGAACCTACGATCAGAGAAACAGAAAACTTTTTCGAAGAGATTGGTTTCTCTCCTCACTGCGTTTCTCAGACTTTGGCACAATGTGAGAAAACGGCAAGAGATTCCTCTTTGATAGGAATGAATATTCACTCTCATTCAATGCAAAAGACAATCGCCAAATTGAAGGAAGTTCAAAAACGTCCTCGAAATTGTGCGGATCTTTTCAACTTCGGTGACAGAGAGTCTGGCATTCGAACAGTGTACCCTTTCAATTGTTGCGAAAATCGACCAGTTTCTGTTTTCTGTGACCAAAATACTGACGGAGGGAGATGGGCAGTGATTCAACATCGCGATGCTCTTCCACAAAGAGAAAACTTCTTCAGGAAATGGGTTGAGTACCAACTTGGTTTTGGCATCGTGACGGGAGAATTTTGGCTCGGCCTCAATAATATTCATGCCCTCGTTAGTGATACTTTGATGGAACTGAGGGTAGACCTTGAGGACTTTCAGGGAATAAAGCGTTGGGCGAAGTACGAACACTTTTACATCGGAAATGCCACTGAGAAATATCGACTAGCTTTAGGAGAATATTCTGGAAACGCCGGTGACTCTTTAACTTGTCACAGCGGTCAAATGTTTTCAACGAAAGATCAAGATAACGATGCAAGCGATGGAAGCTGTTTGAAGACATACCGCGGTGCATGGTGGTATAAAAATTGCCATGGCTCAAACCTAAATGGTTATCAGTATGAAGGAAACCACACTTCCTCTGCTGATGGCATTAATTGGTACGAATTTCGTGGTCATTATTACTCTTTGAAGAAAACTTCTCTGAGCCTCAGACCGAAATTCCTAAATTAGGTTAAAAATTATTTATAAAATCTTGAAATATGAAGAGCTCTTCTGAAATATCTTTAGAGAGGTCAATTGTATGTTTGAAGTAGTTAGTAGTAATAGCAGTGGTATGTGCGATAATATGTTATTTCTTATTATTATTCTTTAAAAATATAAAAGTGTCATGGTTGACTTTTGTGAAAGAAATTCGCTCTGCGTTCACTCCATAATGTAATGTGGCTAAAATATTTTAATGTGAAAATGTAAGAGACAAAAAACTAAATTGTAAAATTTAATATTCTTTTCAGTCATATATATATATATATATATATATACAGTATATATATATATATATATATATACGATACAATTTTGGGGTGGTTCTGCTTTCGAGAAAACAACACGTTTTGTATTTTTAAACATTGACCACTAAACCATATTTTTGATTAATGTTGTGCATAAGTAATTCTATTTAAAATATCAGCCTAAAAGTGATCAAATGTTGCTAAAAAAACCTTCTTTCATCATATCTTAGTCTCATTAACTCTTACTGTTAAATATTAACAGTAATTTGTTAACGTGTGTAAATTAAATTCAAATGTGATTTAATTCAATACCTAATAAAATATCAACTTGAAAAGGATCAAATAATGCAGTATACCGTATTTGGTCATATCCTAAGACTATATTAACCCGAATTGATGATAATTACTAGTAATTTATTAGTTTCATTCTTATAACATTAATTAGGTGTCAATAAGTATTTTACAATAACGTATCATAATACGCTCCGGATTTTCAATATGGCATATTTTTCTGTCCTTGATTGCTGCGAAATATTCAAAGTACGGAAGAGAGTTCAAAATAGTTGATATTCTCTAGGTCTAGTGCAAAGGTCACCAATGGGTGAACCACAGACCGGCTGACGACGAATTTTATAAGGACCGACGGGAATAAATCCCATACGCTGATTAGCTCAAAGAATTTACTTTGAAAGATAGGCCAACCAAATGCCATTTCGAAAATCAAAATGCAATTTTGTCTACGCTTTTCGTGAAGTTCAAATTTAGTTTTCACTTAAATCGATTGAAATTGGTGATTTTAAATTGATTTCGTTAAAATAATATCGGCCACATTACGAAAACACTCCGAAAATAAAGTGCGGGTAACGGATCTTGGTAGAGATACAGAAATGGTGCATCAGCAGTGGCGACTGGCGTATAGGAGCGATGGAGCGATGGAGCGGTCGCTCCCCCTTGCTTGAAACGATAAATATTAATTTAACAGTTAAAAAATATATTAATTTTAAGATATTCAACAATTATTTTTATATTTTATTAAAATATTTTTTTAATACAAATTTATGGCTTCTTTTGACATATAAGTACCGTACGGAAGTACCATGTGATTGTTTATGTACTAGAATTCTAAAAATTATAAATTTTATGAAATCACACCCCCATACATTTATACCACGAGTCGCCACTGTGCATCAGTGCACCTTTTCAATGGTACAATGGTGCACTTTGCAATGGGGCAATGATTTAATAGTAATGACTTCAGTTTTGTTTCTATTTTGTAAGAGGTATACCCAATGAATAGCATCTTAAAATATTTTTCCTCTTTCGGCATGGTTGGTATTGCTGAACTTGGTCTATAAACATTATCTAACAATTATTTTCTGTAGTTCTGAATTAAAGGTTTTGGAAATATATCGAAATCTAATCTAAAGATTTGTCGAAACGTCTCAAGTACAAAAAATAAACGGAAATATTTACTGTTATATGAAAAGAAGGACCAACACAACAACAAACATTTCCGTTTATTTTTTGTACTTGAGACGTTTCGACAAATCTTTTGTCATAATCAGTGAATTATAAATTTTAAAACCTTGAAACAAAAATCAGAATAAATTATTAAAATTACATCAAATACAAAACAGAAATTAAAATCATTAAAATTAAAGTAAATTAAAATTACCTCAACTGGTAAATACAAACTTGAAATTTTGTAATTCATTTTTCATTAATTAAATGTTCCAAATAAGGAAACAATTCACTATTTTCTCTATTTTCAGATTCATACTTTCCTATATTAAAGTCATCATACAAATCAACTATGAAGGAATTCTCCATTTTGAGCCCTTTTTCATAACAACAAAAAATTGTAAAGATCAGAAATAAAAGACTGGCGTTAACCACCACTATATCAGTTCGCAACTGACGCTATCATTCGCTTTCCTGAAACATCTTTTCTCAACACATTTTTAATGATTATCACATTTACCATTTTCATAATTTTTTGTAGATTATTATTTATTGAATAAACATAAAGTTAATCGATGAAGAAGGACAAATGAGTTATTTTCCTTTTGACACTCAACAGAAAGTTAATTGAAAATAAGAAAAATTAAACAAATAGGAAATATTGAAGCTATATACAAACGAGAGATACGCAAGCGCTTCACTGCTTCAGTATCGTAGAGAGGATGAAGACTCCGACTCAACTAGGGTTGAAGAGATTGAGGGGTGGGACTGTTGAGTAGAGATGCTGAAGAGATTTCATATTTCAACAGTGAAGCGATCCATGTTAAATGAAATATTAAAATCGATGGTCGAACTAACAGAGGTGAAACCAATGAAGGTCACTCGAACGAATATCACGCGAAGGGAGGTCGGGAGAAAGTCGATCGTGGCGAGGGAAATTGAAGTCCAAATTTCTGTGACAAGGGGTCTGAGAGTACATGAAGTTACAAAAGAGTTCGAGATACTGCTTCAACAACGGTTCTCACTGAAGACCTCTCATTTCGGGCATCTTCAACGAAATGATTTAATTGGAAGACAATTAAAATTTCAATTCTAAATGGAAAAAAGATTGAAGCAAAATTCAACATAAAAAGTCGTGATAAATATTCAAGATTTTTTACTCACATAATTGACAAGAAAAATTATGGATAAAAAAGAAAATATGAAATTTTACAACAATTTTATTTCTTGTACATTTTATAGTTTCACTAAAATATTAATTAGTTACATTATAAAGAGACGATCTCTATTCCACAAATCACCCGATATGAACATCTGATGAACTATTCATTCTCAATGGGATATACAGCGAATTTCTGACACGAAGTTCATTCAAAAAACTTTTAAGGAATAAAAATGAGAAAGTGGATATTATTGCACCTTTTACTATTACTTGAAACGTACGAGTAACTTCTCGAAACATATTTTGAAAGGCCTAGTCAGGTTTGATGGTATTTCTAAATAATTTTCGATTTAGTTAAGGAATTTCGGTCTAAGACTCAAAGAAGTTTTCTTATAGGAGTAGTCCTGTCCACGAAATAAACTCCAATTGATGCTATCAGCGTAGGAAGTGTGGTTTCCTTCAAACTGAAAACCATTTAGTTTGGAGCTATGGCAGCATTTATACCACCATGCACCACGGCATAACTTGGAACAGCTTCCACTGTTTGTATCGTTATCTTGATGTTTCGTTGAAAACATTTGACCGCTGTGATAAGATAAAGAGTCACCGGCGTTTCCAGAATATTCTCCATTCTATACAATGCCTGACCTGATACGGACAATGTGTTAAAGACAGGCTCAACAAGTTCAAACAACTGGTTAGGTTAATTGAATGCCCTGTTAGGTCAACTGTACGCCCTTGACGAATGGTTAGGTTAAGTCTTAATATTTTCGTTTACTATCAAAACTAACGAAAATATCACGACTTAATCTAACCAATCTTCAACCAGTCTATCCTGTCATTCAATTAACCTAACTGCGCATTCAATTAACCCGGCATTCAATAATTTTCCCGTAGGCTTCGATTAATTTTGTTTTGAAGATATTAAAATAACACTTTACCCAAATCAGTCTTGGCATTCTATAGAATACATAGGAATTATACAGAATACCCAAGTATAGTATAAAAGAAACAATGAAAACCTCTATATTTCATACTTTACCTAAAATTGCCAGGCATTTTACACAATGTCTGGATTATAGTTTGCCTGTAGCATATCTATATACAGAGGTCGGACAAAATAATATAAACACTCGCATTTTCGGTGCAGTATTTTCTGATATCATTAATGGCGTTTGGGTGGTGTTTCAGTAATAAAAATCCCATAATTGCTCCTGTATCTCGAGGAACAGTCCCCAAGGTTATGAATTTAATAAAGTACATAATACCGTTAATGATACCAGAAAATATAGCATCGAAAATGCGAGTGTTTCCATTATTCTGTCCAGCCCCTGTATTAAGGTGGTCCTTAAAATTCAAATTTGGGAAGTTTCAGCTCCCACCCCCGGAAATCATTCGAATGGTTGAGAAAACTCTCTAGTTGAATTTTTTATTAAATCGGACAACGTTTACCCCTCCCTCATCGACCTTGAACTTTTACCCCCGGAGTTGTTGCCCGGTTGCAGTTGTTGCCCGGTTAGCGATCCTGGGTCTGTAGGGTTCGCTTCCGAGAGTCCGGAAACTGGCAGCGGTGGCGAGCGACGACTTGCAGGAGGAACTGGAGTTGCTCCTCGTCGTGGGTCAGCGTCCGGTTGTACTCTTGGACGAGGGCAACTCCTCGCTCGGCATGGTCGTTGATTACGGCGAGCCCTCCCACACGTGCCGCCGCTGTCTTGAAGTCTTCCCGCTTCGGCCAGGTCTCCGGGTCGACCTCGAGGAAGCCGTCCTCCAGTCGAAGTTTCTCGAAGAAACCTCGTGTGTTGGACGACGCCAGGTCTTCCAACTGAAGCCCGGCGAGTACTCGGTTTGGCAGCGTGGGCCGCTTCGCCGGGGACTCCTCACCGACCCAGTCGTGGAGAGAGGCGATGATCTTCCTCTTCTGATCGACGGCGATCCCCGGATCGAACAGCGCCAGCGCCACCAGCTCCTCCGACAGGTACCAGAGGTGGTTCTGGAACTTGGTCAGCGCCGCCTTGGCCACCGCAGGGTTGATGTCAGAGTAGGCCAGCAGGTCCTTGAGGAGGGCGAAGTCATTTCGGGGGGCAGTTGCGGCGATCGGAGCCTCCGTCCACGCCTTGGCGTAGACCCGACAGACGAAGATGCAGATGCTCCGGAGGCCACTCTCCTCCCTCGCCGTGAGTTTGAACTGCTGTCAAAACATCCAGACCTTCAAGGCGTAGATTGCCTTCGCAATCCAGCGGGCGTGGTGAATCGGCCCGGGAGCTCGGAAACGCACTCCTCGCGGGGGGACGTGACCGACGAAGAGGAGGGTGAGCTCGAGCAGCTCACGGTAATCGTCGCGCAGGTCCTTGCGCTCGACTATCGCCTTCTCAAACCACTCCGTGTCGACAGTGGTGAGCAGAGGAGGACATCGGGGTGCGCAGCGCCCGACTCGTACTGGCTTCTGTCCAGGAAATCCCAGCGCTCCTGAAAACGCTTGAAGAGGGTCACGTCAGGACCGGACGTGGGGCCCATCACAGCCGTGAACGCCGCACCGAGGAGGAGCTCCAGCACATGATGGTGGCACTCGAAGTAGAGCAAGTCTTTCACGAGGTGTTGCTCGATGAGGACGCACGCTCCGTTGTTCCGGCCGGTGTTCGAGGCGGTGGTATCGAATGACAAGCCACTCACTTGCTCAGTGAGCTCCCACTCCTCCAACGCGTTGAGGACGGCCTTGGCCATCTCAGAGCCCGTTCCACTCGGCAGCTTCGGGACGCCCAGGAGCTGCACCGCGCCGTTACCGGAGACCAAGATGGGAAGCCGATCGACTTGCTCCTTGCTCGTCAAGTCCTGCATGAGCTTGCCGTCCCAGTGAACGACAAGATTGCCGGCCCTCAGCTCTTCCTTGAGCGCCACGTTGAGCCTGGAGCGGTGCCTGCGCCGGTGTCGGCGGATGGAGCTGCGGTTGATATTGAGCTCTGCGACGTCGTGCCCAAGCGACCGGGCAACCTCTGTCAGGACGTAGACAGCTCCTAGGTCGGTCACCTTCGTGCGATCCAGCGACGACGCCACAGCCGCCGAAACGATGTTCGTCGTGCCCCGCCTGGAGCGCTTCGGAGCCCGAGGGCTCCCTTCTTCTCCATGGTCGTCGCTCTCCGCTGCGCTTGCGGCACCACTGGAAGAGGACGAAGACCACTCGAGCTCCACTCGGGCCGTAGATGTCGTCGCTTCTTCCTCGGCTCGCTGCCTCCGTCGGTCTTCTTCCCCTTGGCGTTGAGATGCGCGGGCATCGACAGCGGCTAGCGTCGAGTCGACGGACCCCAGCTTGCCGCGCCGACGGGGTTCGCGCTGAGCGAGGAGGAACACCTTGTCCTCCTCGTTCTTGAGCAGCTCCATGGCTTGACTTATGGTTAAAGGAGTTATTCAGTTTAAATTATAATCATTAGAATTTACAGTTTTACACACACATTAGTTATCCAACCACTGACGGGTAGCTTGACTTATGGTTAAAGGAGTTATTCAGTTTAAATTATAATCATTAGAATTTACAGTTTTACACACATTAGTTATCCAACCACTGAAATCTGGAAAGAATGAAAAAAACAAACATTACAAATTATGTAACATTTACTTGAAAGTCAAAAAATTAGCTTAATGGTAATGCTCAATGAGGGAGGGGTAAACGTTGTCCGATTAAAAACATAAATCACCTAGAGAGATTTCTCGACCATTCGAACGATTTCCGCGGGTGGAGCTGAAAATGTTCAACTTGAAATTTCACCCCCTAAGCAAGGACCACCCTACCCTGTATATATACACGTATATCTATCTATCTATCTATTTATATATATATATATATATATAATATATATATGATGAATAAAACCACGAAGGAAAGGAAACACAGAAAGGTGCTCAAGCGCTTTCGTCTAATGACATCCTCAGGAACACTGAAGTACATAAAAGGGTTACAGCCTATATATAGGTTACAGAAAAAAAATATATATATATATATATATATATATATATATACTACATATATATGCAATAAACGGAGAAGTAAAAATAAAAATTAAAAATTAAAGGATTATCGAAGAGGCATACAAATTTGTAAGGAAAAATACCGATTTTTAGCACAAGATCAAATGAATTATTTCCAACCAATGTTATAAAAAATATATATATATAAAATAAATAAATAAATAGATAATAAAAAAAATAAAAAAAAATACAAATTTATACTGGAAATCTGCCCGGGTTTTAACTTTAACTTTCCTAAACGTTTTCGCAATAGCCTCTCACAATTAAAAAGATGGAGAGCTCCATATTACTAAAGCAGACAAGGCTAACACCATAGTTATTATGGACAAAGTGGACTACATCAGAAAGATGAACGAGCTTCTCCAGGACCCCGCCACATACAGCAAACTTAGGAAGAACCCGCAGGATGACGTCATCAAATAATTTAATAGTGGCTTGAAACGCATTCTCAAAGATCATAAGGACTTAATTCCGCTTTTCATGTCCACTTCACCTTAGTAGTATAGCCGCAAAAGGTTAGAGTGCAGGAATGTTGCAATTTATTACGTAATGCTGCAAAGGGGGTGGGGGTTGTTGCAAAGGGGGTGGGGATTGTTGCAAATGGGGGTGGGGGTGTTGAAAAAAAATTCCCCTCAAAAGGGGGGATGCTGCAGGTGCAACAAGGAAAACTTGGAGGCGGCGTTATCCCCAAGAGAAAGTAGAGAAAGGAGGAGATGTGTTCACCTGGCAGGAGCCAAGTGCATATTAAGACTTCAGCCGAGTAGGCGTTGTTTTATAAGCTCCTAATCAGCCAGTTAGCTTAGAAGGCGTAAATGGCTTGAGTTGCCAGATAGTGCCATGTATTCAGTTTGTGCTATATATTTAATTAATTAATTCTAATCGAAGACTGAGTTGCCAGATACCATTGTATACATTATTATAGACACCTAATCAGCCAGTTGGCTTAGAAGGCGTAAATGGTTAGAGTTGCCAGATACCACTTTTTAGCATTGCCAGATACCATTGTATACATTATTATAGACTCCTAATCAGCCAGTTGGCTTAGAAGGCGTAAATGGCTTGAGTTGCCAGATAGCGCCATGTATTCAGTTGCCAGATACCACTTTTTAGCATTATTATGGTGAGTTGTCTCACTAAACAATTAAAAGATTTCGTTCCATCAGATACCATTGCTCAGGTACACAGAAGGCGTAACATGTTATAATTAGAATTAAGTAAAACAACATTGCATCATTCTGTTTATTATAAATATATAGAAAATAAATATACATTTCAATAATAATTGAGGAATATGCATATAATCAAAAAAATATATACACACACAAAGCAACATTGCATCATTCTGTTTATTATAAATATATAGAAAATAAATATACATTTCAATAATAATTGAGGAATATGCATATAATCAAAAAAATATATACACACACAAAACAACATTGCATCATTCTGTTTATTATAAATATATAGAAAATAAATATACATTTCAATAATAATTGAGGAATATGCATATAATCAAAAAATATATACATACACACAATTATGGAGATGGAGATATATACAAATAAATATACATTTCAATAATAATAGAAATATGCATATAATCATAACAGTACAGGAGAAATATCACGCAAAATATAAAAATACATTTCACTTTTTTTTCAAAATACTAAACTCGCACTTAATCGAGTTTACAATTACATCATTATTGCTCTGCATTACGCAGTATATGCGGTTTAATAATATTTCACCGCTTAAAGTATAGGGAAACCTGTATTCGATATGAAGGGCTTTCATATCGTTCAGTACTATTTTTGTTCCCACTTTACAACCGGTTGGTAAGTCATCTTTAAATACGTCTAGAATACAATCAAAAGCACGCAC
The DNA here is from genome assembly GCA_023014485.1 of Bathynomus jamesi. NCBI lineage: Eukaryota > Metazoa > Arthropoda > Malacostraca > Isopoda > Cirolanidae > Bathynomus > Bathynomus jamesi. The sequence goes on along the minus strand of JAJOZX010003367.1, from coordinate 320,760 downwards.
AAAGAGTTCATCGTTAGCTACATTATTAAACACAAGTTTATAAACACGCCTTTCCAATCGAGGTTTTATTTCTACCGGCCCGAGCTTTTCAATCGTGAACTCACTCAACATAGCGGCAATTGAAATAATCTTCTAAATCGTTACGACAACTGCTCGTTATATAAAGAAATAGCTCTTCAGGGTGAACGGTGTAGGTAAGCTCAGCCTTGTACCGATCAATTGATTTGTACCAAAGTTCATGGTATTTCAAAGAGTCTAAACTTTTTAAATAAACGTCCAGCTCTAGACCATTCTCACCAGCCCTACACTCGGTAAACCCATCGAGCAGAGCGGTGTAGGCGTATTCAAGTACTGTATCAAAATAAAGCGTATCCGTAACACGCGCGTCTAATATAGGTTTCAGCTTGCGGAATCCGACGATTTCAAACATTCTGTCGAGGATGAAACGGTTTCGCGTAGGAACAAGAGCGTTATTATCAGAAGCATTCTTCCACATCAGCCGTATATCAATGCACGGCCGATCGTTATTTATACACAACGTACATACAACGGCGTATGAGGGTCCGTCACTAATCTGCTCTCTTCTTGTACCTACGTTAGCAGGTATTTTATAACGATCTTCACTCCACTTCTCAACTATCACGAAGATTCTATTCATCTCCTCGACACTTAAATAAACCCGTTTGTTTGTTTGTCTACATTCCGTTTCCAGCACATAGCTAACGGTACCGGATTTACGCCTGAACACGCGCAACGATTTCGTCACGGACACATCGTACGAGGCGTTGAGAATGCTGCTCAAAGGAAGTTCCATCGTATTCGAGGAGCGCACGTCCACTCGGTTCAAGCTCTGAGATAACTATGAGCCGTGTGAGGCACGCAGGTAGGCAGGAACGGTCGATGGGCGGCTGACTCGATGATACGTGAATGGGCTTGTTCGTATGATCCGCGAGTCGCACCGAATTGTTGTACATATTTGTTTTTCCGGTACAAGAATTAATTTTATCACTACCAGACTACGCACCAGACAGTTTCCCTCAGGATAAGAACTAGGCACATTTTATGTTTTACTAAACATCTTCACACTCCGGCGCACTATTTGAGAGGAACATATGCTCATATTTTTCCTTTCTGCCCATCAAACGATACTCGTCCCTAAAGTCTGTTAAAAACTCACGCAGGGCACTAGCCACAACCTCACTACGAACCTCATCATGATATACATTAATATAGTGATAAAAATACTTAAGATTGTCCATGATCACGAGATTCACATTTTCAGTCGTAGGGTATGAGTAATCGACATGGTGTAACATGACGTAATACCGCTTGTCACACCACCCATCCGCAAGACTCATTATCCATACCTGCTGCTTCTCTTCTGCACGCGTTGTTTCTTTTACTTCACGGTATATGTAAGACTTTATAAAGTTTAGCTCTACTGTACAGCATATTTCAGCACATCGTCTGTGCAACGAAAGCCTTCAACGGTCTCACCAGAACATCCGTAGAGTATTTGTACATCTTGCAACTTCGCACAATCCAATGTGGTTTTAAAAGAGGCATAGGAGGGGGGAATAGGAAGTTTTTCGGTATCCACCACATCCTGGCACTTTGCTGAATACCATTTCATAAACGTTGTACAAGCAATATTAAAGGTAGCCATTTGAATACACGTCTGATCTTTTCTTCTGAATACACGTCTGATCTCTCGGGCTTACTGCAGTCGACTGACCACGCAGGGACTCCCAGATAGTAGCATGACTCACGGTCTTACAGTGGGCGGAGCTTAGAACTTTCACCTGCGCACGCACACACACACACACACACACACACACACAAAGGAGAAAGTGAAACGCTAATTGAAACATGATTTATTTAATAAACGAGATATTCAAGTTATATATATATATTTACAAATACAATTTAATAAACGAGATATTCAAGTTATATATATATATTTACAAATACGTGTAATAAATCAATAGATACGATTATATACAAGACAAATACGTGTCAGTTATCAATAGAAGCATCAAACGTTATGGTATCCAAAGGGCACGGTATCATAGGTACCAGGTAACTGGTAACGTTTCCTATAGGTGTTACGGCACACCTTCGTACCCTAAGTTCCTTCAGCCCCCAGCTTCTGCGCCCGAAAATTGTGAGTGCCTACAATTAGTTGGGGAGGTCGTTCGCCCTCATCATCGTCCAAACATACTAGATCCTTCAACGATTCAAAGTTAACAACCCGCCGATTCGCATGGTTGAGCGTAATAGCCTTTGCCTTCACGATATATTTCATATCCTCCCCCACCCTGACCCACACCCCATAAGTTTTAGGTCCTGTTGAGACAAAAGAGTCGGCGTATGCGTTGTCCCCATATTCATCTTTGATCTCATCAGTGAGTTCGCCGAGGAACTCCCCAATAGTGGGCATGTATTCACCCTCCCTCTCTGTGAATATCACGCTATCTGTATCGGCATACAATACTCTCCGCCCAAGAGAATGTAATAGACCCCAAAGTTTTATACGGGCATAGGCTGTTGTGAAGCTGGCCACAGGTATGTTTGTAACCCTTGAGGTATCTGTGGCCAATTCAGTGTTGTTGTACTTTATTATGTAAGTATTACCTACATTCACGATCTCCATGACCTCTTTATCGGGAGCATTGGCATAATCCCAGACATCACTATAACTTTGTGCCAAATGAATGTTCCCTTTGCCGGTATTCTGCGCAAATTTTCCCCATAGCCTGTTTAGACACAACTTTGCACTAAAGCACTTGCCAGGATTCTTTGCAATTTGGGCACGATCAAGTTGTATACCTTCGCGGTCGCGGTAACGTTGAATATAGGCAGACTTTTCATCTTCGGTATCAACTCCTCGCGGATACCCTGATGCCTCAACCTTATCCTTCAAAAAGGCGTTTATATATGGTGTGAAAAGGTTGGGTAGCTTCTGAAACCTCCACACCTCATGTATCTTCAGTATTCTATAACCATGGCGTACGGCTAGGGCCAGCTCAGGACTTGTATATACGCCTCTGATCTTACGCTGGTGGGGTATATGGCTACAATCGCCGTTATCCTCTTCCGCGCACTTCACGCACAGGGGAAACATGAGCTTGTCGTCGATAACGACAGGTAAGATTGGCATCCATAAATTGCGTGGGGGGAGTACGTCTACGAAAGAGAGCCCAAAGTAACGATCATTCAAATTTCTTGAAAATTCATTGATGGAGGGCAGGTTAGGTCCACCAGTTTCTCAGGAGCGCCCACGGGGTACGGATTGTTCTTCATCACGTATGGTATAAAGAACAGAAATCGTAGTAATGGAGCTTCACGCCCTCCGTAGGTGGAAAGTATAGTCTGAATGGATTTGTACGTCCTCCAAACAAGCTATCACCACATTTGAGAGGATCCAGCACCATTGAACGCTTGATCGTGCTTATTTCCTCACGGTACACCTCGTCTGTCTCCATCCGTGCATCATATTCATGCTCCCACAAGACTTTGTGAGTGAACTGTGATCCTATAAGTTGATCGCGGGTGCGGGTCCATGCAAGACAGTCGGCAGGAGATCTACCGTGGATATCTCCGCGATTCCGCACTCAGGACGGGGGCATCCATGCCACCAGCATCCGTTAAAGGAGTACACAGTCTTCACACCAGTGACACGGTTTTCACTTAACCCATCAACCCAAAAAACACGTCCATTAATCTTAATGGGTACTTCACCCGTGTTGAGGGCATGCTTTATGTATACACCTGTCTGTTGCTGTAGGTTTATGAGCCAGTAAATAGCCTTGTGTCCGTAACTGCGGGGTTTGTTTCGGTGAATAATGGCTAAGGTGTCTTTAGGTATGAAGTTATTCTTGAACACTGTAAAACATAATGATGCGATGGTGGTTGCGACTTGCCGTGGATCGCATTTGAAACGAGCTATGTACATCCTTCTAAAGGCCTGGAAACATACTCTAAGCACGCACACATCATTCACGCAATAACGCTCACATTCATCAGCTATATTATAAGGGTTACTTTCATTAAAACTGTCGTAGTATCGATCAAAGTTTTCACGTTCATCCATACAGTCATAGTTAAAATAATGTTTGGGCGGTGGTGGGCCTACGTAGTTTAAAGTCTCGCTGGTGAGGAAAGTGTAAGGGAAGTATCCTTTGGAAACTTCAGCTGCTACTCTCATCACCTTGGGTAGCTTTGCTAATTTACAAGGTGTGAATAATAAAGTATCTTTAAATTGTACATTGCCTCTTATCTGCATCTGTATTAATTTGTTGCCTCTTTTCAATGGATCACCTGTAAATATCTCAGAGGATTCGTGTTCAAGCAACTCCTTATAAAGGAACTGCGTGTCAAACTTTGCCCCGTTATGGGCGAGAATATACACAGTCATTTTTTTGAACTTGTCGGCTAACTTGACAATATAGGACACAAATAGTTTCACAGGACTATCGCGGACATTCGTTTTTAAAAACGTTTGTCCGTTTACCGCATTTGGGGCACTCGTCACATTCGATACCCATACACTCATCACAGATGTCGGCTCACAAGTAAATGTGGAATTACCTCTTTGGTTTCAGCGTTCGTATATGTTTCTATATCGTAGTATACAGTTATACAAGGGTTATTTTTAGGCTTAGCATCTTTCATATAACATACATGCTTTACTCCATCCGCCTTATATTCCTCCTGGCATGTAGGACAGTGAATTTCGTCACACTTGTGCTTAAATTTTCCCCAATTATCCATTGTGTGAAACATACCACATTCACAGATTCTCATTTTCCTGCACGTGCCAATTGATTTATGGAAATCAAAGCAGTTATTATTGAAGAATGTGCGTCTACACACATCACAGTCTCTCTTCTCAGCTTCAACTACACGGCTTTCACATTTGGTGCTTTTACACTGCTCACATACCATGTGACATTCTTTACAATGTCTCACTATATCATCCGCAAACTCGAGGCACCCCTTACACAAATCATGATGTCTCCCATATTTTCGACTTTTGTCATAACTCGCGTAAAGCCACCTTATATTACGGATGGGGAGATACGTTGTCCCTGACAATCCTAAAATAAGTAGGGGTCTTGTACGATCTCTCACACAGCTTTTAAAAACATACACAGTCCTACGACGATCATCCAACCCAAATACAACTATACGGACATTCTTTTCCTGTTCTACCCTTCTCAGCTCTTCAGGGCCCATATTACAGTCAAATTCAAGTTCACAGTCTACAGCTAGTTTACGGGCACGCTCCACGACCGTAGGCAACCAAATTTTTGTGGCCTGTGTATTTTCTACAGTAAACATACGTGCTAAGAGTACTGCTATAAAGCCGCAACCACGATCGACGTTTATATGCTTTCGGTAAATAATCGGAGAATTGAAGTTAAGAGTATACGGTATGGCACTATGACCCGCAACACGGAATACACGATCAATATTTACCGTGAAGTTGTCCATATTAAAGGCTATACTACTTTGGGCGGCCTGCATTATACGTCCTAATATATATTCTACATCTTCAGCCGCCAAACGTCTAAATGGCACTATCACCCAATAATCATCTACATCACCGTCATCTGACCCGAATCCAAAGGACAGACTCGTCCTGACTTCACGCTCGTCGCGGTTCTGAAGAGCAAACTCTACAATACGCTGTACAACCCGGCGTAGCTCGCGCTCAATTCCATTGCTATACATGGCTCTAGGGTCGACCCTGACTCTGTACCGATTTCTAGTCAAGGCTGGGGTGAGGGCTGCGGAGCGCACCAACTCAAACGTTATAGCATCCTCAACAGAACGGGGGGCAACTGTGGCGGATGAATTAGTGGATATATTAGCGGAAGGTGCTGCTGGGGGCCCTGTTGCGTAGGAGGTTGAGGGTTGGGGATCTATTATTGTAGACTTAACAGAACGGGGGGCAACTGTGGCGGATGAATAAGGGGATATATTAGCGGGAGGTGCTGCTGGGGGGGTTGTTGCGTAAGAGGTTGAGGGTTGGGGATCTATTACTGCTGCAACAGGCTCGTATTTCGGTCGCTTTATACCTGACGTGGTGTTCTCTTCATCATACCTCCGCTTTGGACGTGCTACCGGTATCGCTGGTGAGGGTTCGTTGGCAGGGGAGGAGATTACAATTACACTCTCGTCGAGGTCATCCGTAATGTCAATGATGGGATGCTCTACCTCATCGTCATTCACGGTTCTGTAGGAGAAGAAAGCAAAATATAAGGAACAGCACTCAAAATTTGTAATATTTTGTAAATGACCCACTTAGGAGTGTGACGTGTTAGAAATGGACTCTGTAGAAAAATTCAGATTCACGAGTCCATCCACATGTATTATATCTGGACCTACAGGATGTGGTAAAACTGTGTTTATGCTTAAAATCATTAAAGAAAAGGGTGAGATGTTCTCGAAATTTGTGCATAAAGTTATATGGTGCTATTCGACGTATCAATCAGTGTTCAACGAGTACCAAGATGATATTTTGTTCCACAAAGGCGTATATGACGTTAATTCGTTAAAGGGAAATGAACATACAGTTATTGCAATTGATGATCTCATGTTGGAGATGGATAAAACGTTTGCCGAGACATTTACAGTATTCTCCCACCATCTTAACAAAAGCGTGTTCTTCATCAATCAGAATCTATTTTTCAAAAATAGATACATGCGCGATGTGTCGTTAAATACGCAATATCTAGTCTTATTCGCGCAACGTAGAGATGTATCACAAATTGGGGTATTAGCCAATCAAATGTTCCCGAATCAGCGTAAGGAGTTTTTGGAAGTTTATAAAGAAGCTACAAGCACGCGTTACGGATATTTGCTTTGCGACCTTCATCCGCGAAACACGTTTAGAGTGCTTCTACGAACGAATATATTTCCAAACGAGCCTGAAACTGTGTATATTCCAGAATGACAAAGAGACTAAAGAAATACCGTGAATTAATAAAAATCTATCATCGACTGCCCCGGGCAATGCAGCAAATGTTTATTAAAAATATCGACGCCGACTTTTTAAAATGCATCTGTGAAATCTGTCTTAACGTTATAAATTGCAATGTATCACTGAAAACCCCTCAGAAGGCTCGCCTACGCCGCTACAAGAACATAATACGTGCACTCGCTCGTAAAAGTCAAACTGTAGCGAAGAAAAAACGAATTATTGTACAAACAGAAGGGTCATTTCTCCCCATCTTATTTTCAGTTTTGGGTCCTTTACTGACTAGATTAATATAATGAAGAAAGTGGTAGTGATTCCCCACGAGGTGTACGCTTCACTGCAAAGGAATCCAGACAAGGATCTAGATCCCCGTAAAAGCAGACTTAAAAGAATGGAAAGCGAATTGCTAGCCCTATTAAACAGTGAAAAAACACCTGATGAGAAAAGAATCTTATACCAAGAAGCTCTGCAGAAATTTCTTCACGAGTACGAAAATTATAAGAGCCCTACAGAGATTCCTGTGGTTATTAGGCACAGCACGGGGGACGAAGGACATGGCGACATAGGATCTGAGCCCGACGATACAGCTGACCAACCAAAATTAAGGGGTTAACCACACAACATATCGAACATGTATTAAAAAGCACCCTCCCACATACATTGATGAGTAAAGGCTTAAGTCTTTATAATCTATTGAATGAGGATCCCGCCATACAATGGTCCGATACAGGCGAGAACATTGTGGAAGGATCAAAGGTACAGGGATCGAACATCGTAGACATTGTCCATGATCTGGTGAGAAAGTGGGATAGGCCATCACCATCAGGATGGAAGCATATTAAAGCAAGACTACAACAAATAAATGTCCCTAAAACGTTGATAGGAAATCTGAACAGGTTAAAAGACTTAGAACATGCAACGCATGTGACACAATTGAAGGCGCCGTCACCCCCGGCGGTAACACCTTTGAAGAGGAGCAAGAAGAGGTTAAACCAACCCTACCCACGTGCCTCTAAAATACCCAAATGGCTAACGTATTAACTAAACGCTATTATGACATTTCTAACCCATCCTCTTACGGCGGCGTAGATAGACTGTACAGAAGTGTTTACGGAGTAGGAAAAAAAGATGTTGAAAGATTTTTGAGGGAGCAGGACGCTTATACGCTTCATAAGCCTGTGAGAAAAAAGTTTAAAACAGCCAAGACAACGGCTTCCTCGATTGATTATATTTGGCAAACAGATTTAACAGACATGCAAAGATATTCTGTGTATAACGATGGTTACTGCCACATTCTATTCATAATAGACGTATTCTCTAGATATCTGTGGCTAGTTCCTCTGAAAAAAAAATCACCTGAAACACTTGCTAAAGCCACCAAAACGCTAATGTTAAAAGAAAACAGGGTTCCTGGCTATTTCTGTACGGATATGGGGAAGGAATTTATAGGCCGTGCTTTTCAGAACATGTTGACAGAGTTTAATATCAGCTATTACACAACCAATTCTATACATAAGGCTTCTTTAGCTGAAAGAGTTCAGCGCACCATAAAGGAACGCATGCACCGTTATTTTACACATAAAAACACATACAGATTTCTAGACATTCTGGAATCATTGGCATCATCCTACAACCGCTCACACCATCGCACGATTGGGACAACACCTAACGAAGTTTTAGAAAGAGGTACGCTCCCGAGAAGAGATGGATCACCACCACCACCACCACACTCGGCGCGCTTCAAAATCAATGATTATGTAAGGCTGTCGCGTTCGGGGAATAAATTCGCAAAGGGTTTTGAGCAAGGATGGACACGCGAGATTTTTAAAGTTAGGGCTATGAGACCTAAAGGTGAGATAATGATGTATTACATTGAAGATTTGAATGGGGAAGAAATCTCAAAAGGTTTTTACCGCGAGGAATTGCAGAAAGTTGCGTTTAATTTAGGAAAAAATGTGTTTAAAATTGAGAAAATTTTAGGAAGCAAAAGTTCAGGAAAGAGAAAAATGTACCTGGTGAAATGGCTAGGGTACCCAGAAAGCTTCAACACCTATATAAAAGCTGATGCAATAATGAAGCTTAAACAGTATGCAACATGGCTCCTAACCATTTCTACGTCACACTCCCGTCCTCCTCGTCCCTGTCTGTACACCCTAACAACACACTAGCCAGCTTTGTAACAGAACTCCACGGGCACATTGAATTGGGTCGTGATTCGTATGAGGTGGGGATATGCGAAATTCAGCTGGACACCATCTTTTTAAATATTGAACATAAAGAAACCATTTTTACGATTCTTAGAGACATTGACGAGTGTGAAAAAGCTGGGGTAGCTATGGATGAAACTATGCGTATCGCTCGGACTAAGGCTGCACGGTATTACAGTACAGAAGTAAGACTAGGACCGGGTCAATATGGTTCGGTCGAGGATGTTGTGTGAGGCTTAAACGTAAGTTTAAGAAACTCAAACCTTACGAATGATTTAGTATACGAAATCGTAAACAACCCTGCACATACACTAATCCTAAAATCAAAGACTAACAGACGTATTAAACACCATAGAAAGTTCAAAATTCTAACCAATGGCCGATATAGCGCAGCCTTCCAAAGAGACACATTTCACGAGACACAGTATGACTTGTCCAGATTAATGTATCAATTGAAGATGGAGAAATTGGCTGAAAGGTCCCCAGACATGTGCTATATTTACAGTAATATAGTGGAGCACCAGTTTGTTGGGGATACCCAGGCACGCCTGCTGCGCATTGCTCACATCCCCAACCATAGAGGAAGGAGTTTGAGTATTACATATGACAGACCCCATTATGTGAATGTCGCAACTAATTTAATAACCAATATCTCAATGTATATAAGAACGATTGAGGGTGAAAACTTCCCATTCGGTAACGGGAGCTTAACAGTGAAGCTACACTTTCGACGCAGTGAGTTATAATGGATAGAAAACCTTTCACTGTCTATCGAGGGGTGAGATACCAGCGCGGTAGTGGACTTGGATCCATTTCTTCATCCATACTATACGTACAGCTGTTCCTTTGCTGAAGAGGGGGGCCAGATACCTCGGAAGGAAAGCGCTACAATCAGGTATTAACACTGCAGAAGACATATTGGCCGGGGCTAAACCTAAAGAAGCTCTAAAAAAACATTTAAAGCGTACACGGGACGAAATCATCAAAGATGCAAAGACAAAAATGCGTGGTGGCGGGAAGAAGAAGAAGAGGGCTGCCCGGAAGAAGGGGTCACGTGGTATTAAACGTGAAAGGATATCAAAAAAGAAGTGCTGTAAGCGAATGAAACCTATGGTTGACCACTTTTTTGACTGATATAAGCTAAGGACATTGATCTCATGAATCATAGTTTGTTTACCACTTGTCGAGAGAGGAGGCACTATTTCGCCATGGCACGCTTCATCCACCCATGTAGTTCACAATGCTGTAAATCGGAGCTGTCCCTTTTTGAGCTGCCTCCAACCCGTTTCTATTGAGCACAGTGACTTTATTACAATTAACCCTTTAAACACAATTAGTTCCCCGAGTGCACCTATAGAATTCCTGATACCCAGCTCAGGCCCTTACTTTTTTGATCCAAGCTGTGAGCACATGTACGCTAAGCTACGTATAGCCCATTCTGATGGAAAGGTCTGCGATGAAAAATATGCTGTATACCCTGAAACAAACTTTCTGCACTCCATATTCAACCAGTGTGACGTATATTTAAATCAGACCAACATATCGGCAGGCACGGGGTACTATCATCTACGAGCCTATCTGGAAAATGTCCTCAACTTTTCCAAAGAAGCGAAGGCTACCTTTTTAAGTGCCGAGGGATATTATCAAACTAAAGATGAAAGTAGTATAAAGGACAAATTTAAAAATTCTAAAAAGAAAATATACGAGTGTTTTGGACGGTTGCACACAGATTTCACTTTCCAGGAGAAGTTGCTTGTCAACGGGGTGGATATGAAAATAAAGCTCACCCGCACGAGTCCTGAGATCTGCTTAAATCTGGATGCGGATCAAGAAGAGGGTGCAAAGCCCGTTGTGGTTCACATTATGTACACATACCTCCGCGTATGGCGAGTGAAATTAAGTTCACCAAAACAACTAGAAATTGAGAAAAATTTACTAAACGCTACAGTGAAATATCCTATTAACAGAGTACAAATCAAACTATATACGGTTCCTGCAGGGTTGGCATCGAAGCAGATAGAAAACATTGCCCTGGGAAATCTTCCTAAAAGGATATTAATCGGTATGCAGGACCATGCTTCGGTGAATGGAAAGTATAAAAAGAGTGCCTTTAAATTCGAGAATTTCTGACTTAAAAATATAACTCTATACGTTAATGGCACTGCTTTGGGTGGAACAGTGGGTACGGACTATTCATCGGACGCTGTGTTACCTCTTTGTGCCAGAGCCTATAGTAATCTGACCCATATTGCAGGTGATTATGATGAGCTTGGTAATTGGGTAATGCAGGAAGAATTCATTGATCAATTTAACCTTTATCCGTTTGACATTACACCTGACTTATCTGCTAGCGTAAATACCCATTTAACCCCACAGCAGAGCGGAAACATCTCAGTGCGGCTGGAATTCGCCAAGCCTATAGACGCTCCTATTAGTGTACTAGTATATCTCGAATCGCAAGCCCTAATAGAAGTAGATAGATTTAGGATCGTTATCACTGACTTTTAAAATGGATGCTAATACACTTCAGAAAGTAATGGAACGATCCACACGTTCCAAATTTATCGCCGTGTTTGCGAAGAATGAAACATTGAGTTTGTCAAGTACGCGAGAATGCGGTAGTCTTATTGTGAACACAGATGTCATCGGTAATGAAGGGATTCACTGGATCGCTGTCTATTTTAAAAATAGACAGCGCCTGTACTATTTTGATTCACTCGGTACTCAACCCTGGAGTGACCCTATTATTGTAAAATTTCTCGCTCAGTTACTCAACCCTGGAGTGACCCTATTATTGTAAAATTTCTCGCTCAGTTACATATTCCCGAAGTTGTATGGAACCCGTTTCGTATACAAGGATATTTTAGTAATGTTTGCGGAATGTACTGCGTCTCATTTCTCATGCATATGTCATGTGATAAAGAATTTATAATTTTTTAAAATTTATTTGACCCGTGCCACACTCGCCGAAACGATGAAATGGTATGCAGACAGATAAAATTCCGTTTTCCAATTGTACGTACTCGTTGTATAGTATAATGTTTTTGTTCGTATATTTGTAACGATATATTCTGTAGTTGGTTATTGTACTGATTTCTTTCATTTAATAAATTTATGAAAATATATTGTGTCTTCTTACCCCAAAAAGATCGAAAAACACTTACATTATTTCGGTGTGACATTGCTGACTGATCAGTATATCCTCCGTATTCATGACACGAGATTCTTCAAAAGATTGTATAACACGTGTCAAATCCCCATCGGACCTTAAAGGAATAATGTTCATTCTTTTAAAACATATACAGAGTATACAGACAGATCCCCATTATGTGAAGATATCTTTGGTTCATTTAAGAGGAATAACATTTAAAACGATGGCCATAAAAAAATTCGATTTTAGCATAATGGCGATAAGAGGTAAATCCAAATAACATTTAAAACGATTGCTATAAAAAATTCGATTTTAGCATAATGGCGATAAGAGGTAAAACCAAATAACATTTAAAACGATTGCCATAAAAAATTTCGATTTTTGGTGAGTATCTAAATGAAGTATTTGACGAGATACTACAACCCTCCATATATATATATATATAAATCGAATTATAGACACTTACATTTCTATGGTAGTCCCTTGCGTCGGATTGTAAGGAGCGTCACTGCAAATATCTTCAACGGTTTGCGTTGGAAATAATTCATCACGGTCAATTGCGTTAAAAAGATTAATTGCAGTTAATGCTGCTGTGTCACTTTCTTCATACAAATCCGGGGAGACGTACAGGTCCATGGTGGAGGATGTGTGACATTCATTATGCTGACTGATCAGTATATCCTCCGTATTCATGACACGAGATTCTTCAAAAGATTGTATAACACGTGTCAAATCCTCATCGGGCCTTAAAGGAATAATGTTCATTCTTTTAAAACATATACAGAGTATACAGACAGATTCCCCATTATGTGAAGATATCTTTGATTCATTTAAGAGGAATAACATTTAAAACGATTGCCATAAAAAATTTCGATTTTAGCATAATGGCGATAAGAGGTAAAACCAAATAACATTTAAAACGATTGCCATAAAAAATTCCGATTTTTGGTGAGTATCTAAATGAAATATTTGACGAGATACTACAACCCTCCATTATATATATATATATATATATATATATATTATATATATATATATAATCGAATTATACACACTTACATTTCTATGGTGATCCCTTGCGTCGGATTGTAAAGAGCGTCACTGCAAATATCTTCAACGGTTTGCGTTGGAAATAATTCATCACGGCCAATCGCGTTAAAAAGATTAATTGCAATCAATGCTGCAGTGTCACTTTCTTCATACAAATCCGGGAGACGTATAGGTCCATGGTGGAGGAATGCACTGGCAGGATTATTCACTGACGCGAAAATAGCTACTGTTACTCCCAACTGAAAAATATCTCCTTTTATATGCACAATCGCCAAGCTCCGCCCCAAAAGACCAGATGTTCTAGTGATTGGTTGCCAGTGTAGCTGGGTGGAGCTATGATGTGTACCAATCCGCTATAACGGGGCCGGACGACTAATGACATCTTTATATTTTCTCAAAGAAATATATCCTAATTATATTTTTAAAAAAGCATTCGGTTTCCGCGTTAAACTGTGGGTCTAAGGCGGAGTGAAAACCTGAACCGTTGTCACTCTTCGAGCTAGTTGTTATTATTATTATTATTATTAAAGAGAAAAAACGTGCATTGTTTTTCGGTCATACTACTGACTCGGATCAAATGAATCTGTTATTTTAAATCCAGTTCAATAATCCTGTTATGTTGAAATGTGGAAGAGTAAGCAACGACTCCCTGACGAGATGTATTTCGATCCACAGAACAGCTGTTCACTGAAGGCTGCATGTTCCACATTTTATAATAAAGAAATTATAAATATATCCTAATTATATTTTTAAAAGAACATTCGGTTTCCGCGTTAAACTGTGGGTCTAAGGCGGAGTGAAAACCTGAACCGTTGTCACTCTTCGAGCTAGTTGTTATTATTATTAAAGAGAAAAAACGTGCATTGTTTTTCGGTCATACTACTGACTCGGATCAAATGAATCTGTTATTTTAAATCCGGTTCAATAATAATGTTATGTTGAAATGTGGAAGAGTAAGCAACGACTCCCTGACGAGATGTATTTCGATCCACAGAACAGCTGTTCACTGAAGGCTGCATGTTCCACATTTTATAATAAAGAAATTATAAATATATCCTAATTATATTTTTAAAAGAGCATTCGGTTTCCACGTTAAACTGTGGGTCTAAGGCGGAGTGAAAACCTTAACCGTTGTCACTCTTCGAGCTAGTTGTTATTGTTATTATTAGAGAAAATCATGCATTAAATGCTTTTCGGTCATACTACTGACTCGGATCAAATATTAAGAATTGGAGTGAACGGAGGTTTTTGCTCGAATAGATTGGAAGAAGGATTAACCCTCGGCCAAAAAGGTCTCTAGGGAGACGATTCGAATTGACACAGTCTCCCTTTCCTCGTGTGTGTGTGTGTGTGTGTGTGTGTGCGCACGAATTGTTTATTCGTTTATTATATATATATATATATACACAGATGGGGTGGGGGTTTGGGGAACGAGGGAGGAGGATCGTGCGTATTGAATTGCCGTATGTTTCAGATTTCTTCGAAAGCGCATTGAGAATGTGTTTCATTGTAGAAGTAATAACATTATTATTATTAAGATTTGGAGTGAAGGGAGACTTATCAAGAGCGGCCTGGAAGAAAGGTCTCTCGACAAGCAGGTGTTCTTCGAATTGACCCAGTTTCTGCCTTTCCTCGTGTGTGCGTGTGTGTGTGTGTGTGTGTGTGTGTGTGCACACGAGTGGTTCATTAGTTTATTATATATACAAGTACAGATGGGGAATGTACGAGCATGCTTTTTGTTTTAATTCGGCGAAATTCAATTATATATATATATATATATATATATATATATATATATATATATATATATATATAAGGGTTGACAAATATACACGATTATTATTATATATATATATATATATATATATATATATATATAAAACACAGATGGGGTCGAGCGTTAACTATATAATTATATTGTGGTATTTTATATGGTTGAATCTTCCAATTGATTAACTATATAAATATATTGTGGTATTTTGATTAATATATGGTTTGTGCACACGAGTGGTTCATTAGTTTATTATATATACAAGTACAGATGGGTGGGGGGGGATTTGGGGGAATGAGGATCGTGTGTTTTGAATTGTTTCGTAAATTTTCTTTTCGTTTCGTTATTCGTGACTTAAATATTTATAATAAAAATTAAGTGTGTAAAGGTTTAAATTATTTATTTAATAAACAGAATTTAATTGGATTCATCGATTAACTACCGTCATATAATATATTGTGGTATTTTGATTTATATATGGTTTGTGCACACGAGTGGTTCATTAGTTTATATATATACAAGCACAGATGGGTGGGGGGAATGAGGATCGTGTGTTTTGAATTGTTTCGTAAATTTTCTTTTCGTTTCGTTATTCG
>JAJOZX010003367.1:210000-300000 GCA_023014485.1 Bathynomus jamesi | reverse complement strand
GGATGATCCGGGTTCGATTCCTGGGAGGTACCTCATTTTTCATTTGCTCGTTCTCCCTCCTCATCTTGTGCGGAACGCTCTTCTACACAAGCGTCGTTCTTTACATTAATTATACTGTGTTGTTTGTTCAATATATATATATATATATATATATATATATATATATATATATATATATATATATATATATATATGCCAAGTTTTACAATCTACTTGTTGCGTTTGATGCGTTCTTTGAAGGTGAGCTTCTCACCTAGAAGTACACCTAATATTGTTATTGTATTGTATTGTTACTGTAAGTCACTTATTTGTATTTAACCCGTCATAAATATGGATGGTCCACGTTTTTTGTTTCTGGTACAGTTCCTAAGTCGTTATCGCGTGAGTGAGGGGTGTTATGCCATCTGAATACTGAATACTGGTTTCGTTACCACAATTACAAAGGTCAGTTACTAAACACCAAAATAGAAGGGGTTCACTAATCGAACATTTGGTACTACTCGCGTGACTTCGCAGTTAGCCAAGTTTTGATTAGACACGATTGCTATCTTGATTCCAACGCTCGAGGGTCCAGGAAGATTCAATACAATTACTTCAATAAGCAGTAAAATATTCCATAAGATTTTTGTCTTAAAAATGCGATGATACCATGATACTATACATAAAACATACGCTAACAAACCGCGCAGCTACATAAATAAATAAAAAATAAAGAATTATAAAAAAGTAGACACTAAAATTGTTTAAAGTACAGTTACTTAAAAAAGTCCACATATTAAGCAAAA
Organism: Bathynomus jamesi; assembly: GCA_023014485.1. Lineage (NCBI taxonomy): Eukaryota > Metazoa > Arthropoda > Malacostraca > Isopoda > Cirolanidae > Bathynomus > Bathynomus jamesi. Next base: position 299,215 of record JAJOZX010003367.1, on the reverse strand, counting down.
GAAAAAATTACGATTCGTCAAGAGGATTATGCGAAACCTTCGCTTTTATAAGATTGTTATCAAACACTCATTTTTCAAAACACGCCATTTCCTAAACAAAAAAAAAGAAATAGAAAAACTCCTAACCCTCGCCCTCACCCCAACTCCCATCGAATGTAAATCGAAATTTATATTTAAGACTTTCCGTATAATTGTATTGTATGACGAAATGTAGTCGCAAATATGCTTTAACCTTCTGAGTAAGTAAATCGCTGTTTGCACATTTGAATTTACTAACTTATGTGTAAAGTTATACAAATCTTCTTTAAAGCAAAGCATTGATCTTATTGACCTTATTACCTTTGAGTATTGTTATAGTTTTCAGTATAAGAAATCAAAAGTGACGAAATTAAACTTTGGGAAACCTGGAAACAGATTAGAAATTTAATATTTTTACTTTATTTTCAGTAAAAACCTGAAAAACAAAGTTTCATCTCAAATACCTAAAACAGAAATATAATATAGCGGAACTGCTACGACGTTACGAGGTACATACCTCAACCAGGCTTCCAACTAGGGATGGAAAATAACCGAAAAGTGTAAAACCGGTTTTCACCGTCGCTATATTCTTACAGCCGGTTTTTACCGGTTTTCACCGATGGCATTCTAGATGCTTTTTAGGGAGGTAAATGAACAAAATATTAAACAGAAATAAGGTTTTAATTGATTCAATCAAGTATGTGTAACATTTGAATTAAAAAGTTTATTATCGAACTTGATTTTTGAAATAACACTTGAGAAAACAAAGAGCATTAAGTGTCTGATCTGACATTCTTGATCGAATCTTTGTGACGAATAAACCAGTAGCTGAAAACACTCTCTCGGACTCTACGCTCGTGGCTTTTATTGTAAGCAACGCCTCGTACATTCGATCCAAATTTTCGCTTCTATTCAAAGTAGCTTCAAAATATTTGAATTCATTGTTTACGTCAAAGGTCTCAGATGAATCTTTCTTGAGTTTCATTATCAGTTTGTTCATCTCACACATGTACTCGTTCATAAGTTGATCGTCATCATTTACTTCACGACCTGAGCTGCATTGTGAATCTTCGAGTTTCGAAGCAATTGATTGAACTTGGTCGTCTGTTTCTGAAATCTGGCAAGCTTCTGGAAAAAGCCTCTTAAATGTATAATCCGCATACTTCTTAAGTGCTTGTCATGAAGGAAAGAGGAACGGTGCTGATGATTCATTTTTCAAGACCTCGGGATTGTGGAGAAAACTCAGCAAGGCGACAGCTTCTTTTTGTCTTCTCGATGAGTAGCAATCAATGAGACACTGACGTAGCTCAAAGCTAAAGGATTGTTTTTGCTTTCAAATTTTATCCAAAATGAACTTCATGGAAGATTCAGCTCTGAGCAAATTTGCATCTTCTGAACAGAGTCCCTTCAAAACAATTTCCAGTGGACGAAGCGTGTCAAAGAGGCTGCTTAGAGCATTCCATTCTTCATCTGAAATCGTCTCTGTTGAGCGTATCACTCTGAGGGCCTTTGGAATGCAATTTTTGAGTTTCAAAAATCTTTCTATCATGGCCAAAAGACTGTTCCACCTCGTTCTACAGTCAAGGATAAGCTTCATTTCCTTTCCATTAAATTCATCTTGACAAAATCCTGCAATCTCTCATTTTTCAAAGGAGACTCGAAAATGCGGCAAATTTTTCTCACCTTATTTATTACTTTTAAGTAATCTTCTCGAAGTTTTGGAAGAACAATTACGTCATCTATGTCAGACTCAAAAATTGTATCAGTGCATAAAATTTCACACTCATCTTCGCTTAACTCATGTGCAGAGAGTGTTCATCTTCTTCGATGGCTTCATCTTCAGGGGTAGGGTCACTTTCCCCTTCAACTGAATTTCCAGCAGTTTTTTAATACAAGATATCCGAAACCGCGAGATGTATAGCATGTGCAATGCATTGCTAGTGATCAGGTACTATTTCTCTTCCAAATTTGACCATTACTGAGGCACCGTCAGTGGTGCAACCCACGATATGCTTATCTAGGTCCAAGCCAAAGTCTTCCAATCTTTTCCTAACGATTGCAATAGTTTTGGTGCTATCGAGAGAACCATTTATTTTCATGAAACCAAGAGACCAATGTTGATTTTCATCATGAACATTAATATTAATATATCTTTGGTTTTGCAAAGATGTATACTCATCCATAGTTAATGAATAGCGGATTCCTTGTCTCACCTGATTCTTGAAGTAGTTGACCAATTCATGTTTCTTTTTCTCATAAAAACTAAGCACCATTTTTCTGACACCATTATGGGAAGTTGGATGAGGCTTGTCGTATTTTATCTTTCTTAGGCTTTCTTGAATGAATTCACTTTTAGCAATTGATTGGAAACTCAGTCCATCTACACACGCAAGTTTCGAAATTTCCTCTTCTATGGACTTTTTTTGCACAAACTCTTCCATTGTTCTTTGTTTCTTGAGTGGTTGATTAATCTGGTCGATGTTTATGCCATGAATATGTTTCATGTGGGATGAAAACTTGAAGTAGAACCTCCACAACACTTTAAAACTTTGTGACATGTCATACACTCTGCTTCTTCTTTATTCTTACTAGTGAAATGATACCAAGCATTTGATTTCTTTGACATGATGGAGTATTAAATCTTAGAATCTTAACTGATCAATGTGCAATCATCCACATAACATTCAAGACTGAAGCATCAATTATTTACACTTATAAACAAACAAAAAACGATACGAAACGATGCAAAACGTAATTACTATGTTTTTAAACGTTTGGAAACGTTTGTTTCATAGAAAATGGATCAAAGTGATCGGAGACTTGCGCAAAAATGTGAAAACCGGTTCTTATCGTCGGTTTCGGTGATGATTAAAAATTTTCATCACCGGTTAAAAACCGGGTTCCATCTCTACTTCCAACCCACTGCCTCTTGAGTACGAGGTGAGGTCACTAACGATTGGATTACGACATGATAAAAGTTAGTAAAACCTTGAGGATATTTCATTAACTGAGGGAACGCATAACGCTTTCGCGCCCAGAGGTGTTTACGTATTAACCCTTTGCATTCGAGCTGATGACCACCACTTTATTTACATTTTCTTTCGTACTCGTAGTCTAATGGTTAACGCCCTCACCTTCTATTCAAGAGGTGGTGGGTTCATTTCTTGGTGGTGGTATTTTTGTCTTATACAAAATCATGATTGTGCATGTTTGATATTCGATCTCTCTCTCTCTCTCTCTCTCTCTCTCTCTCATATATATATATATCATATATATCATATATATATATATATATATATATATATATTATAGTAGTAGTAATAACAATAGTAATAACAATTAGAAAAAATAGAAAACAATAAAAATACAAGCAATGAAAAATATAGCAAAATCGATGTTAGGTTGAGCTACAGACAAATTATATACAGTATATGAGGGTTTCTACTCTTAAACACCTCCACAATTTGACTCTTGTTCACAGATGTAAGTCTTCCTCTATGAAGACTATCCAGGAAAATTGTTCTAATGTTCGCGCTCATTCCGGGTTGTCTTTAATCAGTGGGACTTGCCAATCGACATAAGAAAGACGCGAGTTAAAAGAAGATTCCGAACGCGTAAGACAATTATTTTTGTGTTGCCCAAAAATGTCGACTCCAAAATGTAGCCATGTTGGAACACCGTTGCCCATAAATCAGCGAAGTTAAGCGATAGTGAATGTCGATAATAGTTGGATGGGTGACCGTCCTTTGCATGCAGAGATATATAGATCCGTGGTTGTGGGCCCTCTCTGTCCAGGGCCGCCGAGAGGGAGGGGGAAGCGGGGTTAAATCCCGGGGGTCCGGACCTCTAGGGGGCCCGGAAAGAGGGGGGATAAAATCTAAAAATATTAATAAAGCAATTGATTAAATAACAGAGGGGAAATATAATTAATGAACATACATTTTATGCAGATTATCATAGTCAAACTGAAACAGATAAAATATTATCCGCGTTCCGCCAATGCCCAAGACCGACTGACATATCTGGGAAAAATTGTAATTGAAAGGTAGTTACCCCGTACTTTCAATTTCATCAGAATCATTTACCACTTTGCTTGAGAGAAGGCAAAGAAAGTACACTTTCTAATTATGAAAATCTTACAGTAAACAATTGTCTTGCCTGCATGGACTGGTACTGCATTTGTAAATTGTATGGTGATAGAATTAATATAATTGATTCGAAAAATAAAATGGTCATTTTCTTTTGAGTTGTTTATTCATACTGTTATGTTTTGAATAGTGACTTGGACATTATCTAATTATGAAAATCTTACAGTAAACAATTGTCTTGCCTGCATGGACTGGTACTGCATTTGTAAATTGTATGGTGATAGAATTAATATAATTGATTCGAAAAATAAAATGGTCATTTTCTTTTGAGTTGTTTATTCATACTGTTATGTTTTGAATAGTGACTTGGACATATAATCAGTTTGCTTGTTATGTACACAAAAAACATTCATAATAAAATACTGAGTAAACAGGGGGTTCCATATACCAATCCTTCCCTAGGGCCCGTGGCAGCTCTCGCCCGCCCTGCCTCTGTCACATGACCTTTATTGTTACGAGGGAGGTTGAACAACCCTCAAAATACACTCAGCAATAGAGTCCTTACTCTAAAAGAGGACTGTCCAAATTCGAAGAACCCTTAACAGTGTTTGACCATGTGCCACTATATTGAATTTATGAAGCATCTTACAAAGCACAGTTACTGCAGTGAAAACATCTACAGTATATGCTTTACAAAGGTTGTACTGTTAAGTGGTGTGTGTTTTTGCTTTTTTCCAAAACTCCAATTCTCAATTACAGCTCCTGCACCATTTTTCCGAATCGTCTCTTCCTTAACATTTGTGGTGACTAAAAAGTTAACATTTTCGTTCGAAGGCAAAAGATTTGGTTGCATCATTTTAGTAACTGGCCCAATGAGCCATGTATTACTTACACTTTGAGATAATTTACAGATTCTGGCTTTGATAAACCAGAAACAACTACGAAACGAGACAAAAATATTAACACTTTATCTCTCATCATGAACGACTATTTGGTGAATGATTGCCCTTATCGGTTCAAACCTAAATTTTATATAAGTTTTATTTGACTTTACTGATCAAGCCAATTGGTTTTTAGATTACCTCAGTAGTAAAGTGTGAGAACTGAAATAAACAACTGACTTTCCCTTTTACATATCTTAATTATGAAATGTCGAAACAACTTTCAAATCTAGGAAGAAAACTTTCGTAGAATCTCTCTCTAATTTTCTTAGTTCTTCACCTAAATTGTTCAAAATTTATACCATCCCTACTACATCATTGAGTATGACATAAAATTTTATATTATTGCAGTAATTTGAACAGGCAATTAAAATACCTAACAGATATTTTTGTAGCAATATATTTCCAAAACCTTTAATTCAGAACTACATAAAATAATTCTTAGATAATGTTTATAGACCAGGTTCAACAATACCAACCTTGCCGAAAGACAAAATATTTTAACATATCATTCATTGGGTATATCTCTTAAAAAATTGAAACAAAACTGGTCATTACTATCAAATCATTATTCCCAAATGAATTTTAAATTGATTTTATTAACAAGAAATCTATCAAATCCTCATTTAAACACAAAGAATATCGAATTCGGGACTCGTTTTCGGGTGTGATTTACAAATATACGCGTCCTTCATGGAATGTTATTTTTGTTGGCTGCACCGACTGTCAATTTAAAATACTTAGGCACGAAAACGTAGGATTGAGTTATTTACTCTCAGACTATTTTCACGCTGTTCCCATTCGAGCATTCGCGGTCATGCTGTTGTTTTCTCCAATCTTGATAAATGTAATAGCAATTCAGATTTGATGATGTTATAAGTCTTATACATACGCAAAATCAAACCAACTATAAATGACTATCAGTCCTTTTCATATCTCCTAATTGAAATTTAAACCTTCGCGTTTAGAAAATATAATTTGATCATTTATAATTGGTTTAATTGTTTTTAATATTACTGTATACATTATTTATCCTTTGTCTTTATAATCCTCTAAATTTCAAAAGTTGTACCAGCTTCCATTTACATTTTACTTGGAGGTAATTAAATTATCCACTTTGGGATTTTATTTTAGTATTTAATGAAGTTGCTTCTAGCTTTTAACCTTTAAATTTTACTATTTTATCTTACAATTGTATTTTATCTTATAAAAATTGCGAATTACATTTGCAGAACCACGACATTAATTTTAATGTCTCAAAATGGAAGGTGAACCAAATTATCATTTTCAGCTCCTTCATTGTCGAATCAGACATAAAAACCCCCGACTGTTAAATAATAAGAAATTGCAGATTTTGTACAAACTAACTTTGGAAATACTTTTTATTTTGTACTTTTGTACATTTTTATGGGTAACAACTTTGGTCTAACTATAAAAAGAGATTCTGGTAGGAACCTAAACTTATTTTATAACAGATCTTTTGGCTTTAAAAAAAAGAGAAAATTAACACCGGCGCAAAGTGCTCCATTGCCCCATTGCAAAGTGCACTATTGCACCATTGAAAAAGTGCACTGTTGCACCATTTCTGTATCTCTACCAAGATCCGTTACCCGCACTTTATTTTCGGAGTGTTTTCGTAATGTGGCCTATATTATTTTAACGAAATCAATTTAAAATCACCAATTTCAATCTCTTTATGTGAAAACTAAATTTGAACTTCACGAAAAAAGTAGACAAAATTGTATTTTGATTTCCGAAATGGCATTTGGTTGGCCTATCTTTCAAAGTAAATCCTTTGAGCTAATCAGCGTATTGGATTTATTCCCGTCGGTCCTTATAAAATTCGTCGTCATCCGGACTGTGGTTCACCTATTGGTGACCTCTGCCCTAGACCTAGAGGATATCAAATTTGTAAACTGTCTTCCGTACTTTGAATAGTTAGCAGCAATCAAGGACAGGAAAATATGCCATATTGAAAATCCGGAACGTATCATGATACATTATTGTAATATACTTATTGACACCTAATTAATGTCATAAGAATGAAACTAATAAATTACTCGTAATTATCATCAACTCGAGTTAATATAGTCTTAAGATATGACCAAATAAGGTATTCTGCATTATTTAATCTCTTTCAAGTTGATATTTTATTAGGTATTGAATTAAATCACATTTGAATTTAATTTTACACGTCTTTATAATCCATATTAAAAATTAATTATAACAAATTACTGTTAATATTTAACAGTAAGAGTTAATGAGACTAAGATATGACAAAATAAGTTTTTTTTAGCAACATTTGACCACTTTTAGGCTATTTTAAATAGAATTTCTTATGCACAACATTAATAAAAATCAGGGTTATTGATCAATGTTTAAAAATACAAAGCGTGTTGTTTTTTCAAAAGTAGAATTACACCGAAAATGTAGCATCATATATATAGGGTGATTCAGCAAAGAGTACATTAAATTGGAGGATGAAATCCTTTGATAATTCTAAACCACAATGTCTCTATGGTAAAATGTCATATTCTGCATAGTTTCCATGTTACAATACATTTAAGATGTTGTATTAATGAGATGAATATGAAGTGAAACCCCGTAGGTTTTTGTAATCATTTATTCAGAGATCTCTACAGTATGACCCCTCTTTGTTACAACCTGAAGGAAATGTTCAAAGTTGTCCCCTTCTACCTCAATGCAGGCCTGTACACGTCGTACCATTGAATGTCTGACGCGTTCCAGAATGCCTGGACTATGTTTAATTTGCTCGCACCTGTCACGAACACGTGGCCATAATTCCTCTCTTGTTTGAACCTCTGTATCATACACCAACGTCTTTAAATGGCCCCACAGGTAGAAATCCAAAGGGTTAAGATCTGGGAAGAGGGGTGACCAGGGAACGGGGCCACCACGCCCTATCCACCTGTTGGGATAAACAGTATCCAGATATTCAGTTGCGGCTCAGGCAAAATGTGCTCTTCTGGAACGCGTCAGACATTCAATGGTACAACGTGTACAGGCCTGCATTCAGGCAGAGGGGGGCAACTTTGAACATTTCCTTTAGGTTGTAACAAAGAGGGGTCACACTGTAGAGATCTGTGAATAAATTATTACAAAAACCTACGGGGGTTTCACTTCATATTCACTCTCATTAATACAACATCTTAAATGTATTGTAACATGGAAACTATGCAGAATCTGACATTTTACCATAGAGACATTGTGGTTTAGAATTATCCAAGAATTTCATCCTCCAATTTAATGTACTCTTTGCTGAATCACCCTGTATATAACTCGCAAAATATAACAACAAATTTACAAGTTCAAATATGAATAAAAGAATATTAAATTTTACAATTTAGTTTCTTGTCTCTTACATTTTTACATTAAAATATTTTAGCCACATTACATTATGGAGTGAACGCAGAGCGAATTTCTTTCACTGAAGTCAACCATGACACTTATATATTTTTAAAGAATAACATTAAGAAATGACATATTATCGCACCTACCACTGCTATTACTACTATTACTACTATTATTATTTATACTACTAACTACTTCAAACATACAATGACTTCTTTAAAGATACTGTATTTGAGAAGGGCTTTCCATATTTCAAGATTTTATAAATAATTTTTAACTTAATTGAGGAATTTCGGTCTAAGGCTCAGAGAGCTTTTCTTTAAAGAGTAATTATGACCACGAAATCCGTACCAATTGATGCCATCAGCATAGGAAGTGTGGTTCCCTTCATACTGATAACCATTTAGTTTGAGTTATGGCAAATTTTATACCACCATGCACCGCGGTGTACCTTCGAACAGCTTCCATCGCTTGCATCGTTATCTTGATCTTTCGTTGAAAACATTTGACCGCTGTGATAAGATAAAGAGTTGCCGGCGTTTCCAGAATATTCTCCTAAATCTAGGCGGTATTTCTCAGTGGCGTCTCCGATGTAAAAGTGTTCGTACTTTGCCCAACGCTTTATTCCCTGAAAGTCTTCAAGGTCCACTTTCAGTTCCATCAAAACATCACTAACGAGGGCATGAATTTGTTGAGGCCGAGCCAAAATTCTCCAGTCAAAATGCCGAATCCAAGTTGGTATTCAACCCATTTCCTGAAGAAGTTTTCTCTTTGTGGAAGAGCATCGCGATGTTGAATCACTGTCCATCCCCCTCCATCTGTAATCTGGTCACAGAAAACAGAAACGGGTTGATTTTCTCCATAACTGAAAGGGTACACTGCTCGAATGCCAGACTCTTTGTCACCGATGTTAAAAAGATCCGCACAATTTCGAGGACGTTTTTGAATTTCCTTCAATTTGGCGATTGTCTTTTGCATTGAATGAGAGTGAATTTTCATTCCCATCAAAAAGGAATCTCTTGCGGAGTTCTCACATTGTGCCAGAGTTTGAGACACGCAGTCAGGAGAGAAACCAATCTCTTTGAAGAGACTTTCTGTTTCCCTGATCGTTGATTCACTGCTGTCTCCACAAACGAAATTGCTCAGCACAATAATCGTCAAGAATTGAATCAAAAGTGTTGAAGTTGGCATTTTTGGAGCTGATTTTCCTGAACCAATTCAGTAAATAACTTCTAATGATTGACTTCGAAGTAGCCTTTCCTTTTTATACATTTTAATCTACTTGTCCTTGGCTGGTTTATCTCGGAACACCCCTCGTCCTGTGAGTGTACCCTCATTTTAGATTAATTTTATTTACTTTTTGGTTATTATTCAAATCCCAAAATGGGCGTCTCTTTCAGATTAGGTTCAAGGATGTCACAACTCATTACTTTCCCGAGTCATATTTTGGACATTTCAAATTTCAGTGTCACCTTTAGGCTATTTCAAAATCGCACTTAAATCACCATTATTCACCACTTATTCTCTATTAATGGACAATTAACTGAGCAGTAAAAGGAATTTAAATTCGCTTCAAATTGGTTCAAGAAGATAGCATTGTTTGGTTTGCGATATGACATCCACCTATTTTCCCACACTTTAAATCTTGTCCATGTGTCTTTTACTTATGAATATTAAATATAAATGGCAGCTGAATAACTTATATTATGCCTTTGCACTACAGTCCCTCTTCTTACGAGTAATTTATACGCATCAACCTTTTTGTTATGTAGAATTTCAATGAAAAGGTAAGTTTTGAAATTTACATAAAAAAATGGAACCCTTTTTGTCATGAAACAGATTGTGACACCAAAATTACCACTTAATTATCAATTTCCTTTTTCTAACTACATTAAAGCACAGATTACTTTCTCACTGTTAATACATTACATATTATTGCAGCAAATTTAGTACTTTATTAAATTGCTGCAAGTAAACATAAACCTACATGTGTGTGTATATATATATATTAATTTTACACAAAATGTCTGTAGATGTTTTGTTAATGTATTCTATATTTGTAGAAAAGGATAAAGTAACTTGAAATTTCGTAATTCATTTTTCATTAATTAAATGTTCCAAATAAGGAAACAATTCACTATTTTCTCTATTTTCAGATTCATACTTTCCTATATTAAAGTCATCATACAAATCAACTATGAAGGAATTCTCCATTTTGAGCCCTTTTTCATAACAAAAAAAATTGTAAAGATCAGAAATAAAAGACTGGCGTTAACCGCCACTATATCAGTTCGCAACTGACGCTATCATTCGCTTTCCTGAAACATCTTTTCTCAACACATTTTTAATGATTATCACATTTACCATTTTCATAATTTTTTGTAGATTATTTATTATTGAATAAACATAAAGTTAATCGATGAAGAAGGACAAATGAGTTATTTTCCTTTTGACACTCAACAGAAAGTTAATTGTAAATAAGAAAAATTAAACAAATAGGAAATATTGTAGCTATATATACAAACGAGAGATACGCAAGCGCTTCACTGCTTCAGTATCGTAGAGAGGATGAAGACTCCGACTCAACTAGGGTTGAAGAGATTGAGGGGTGGGACTGTTGAGTAGAGATGCTGAAGAGATTTCATATTTCAACAGTGAAGCGATCCATGTTAAATGAAATATTAGAATCGATGGTCGAACTAACAGAGGTGAAACCAATGAAGGTCACTCGAACGAATATCACGCGAAGGGAGGTCGGGAGAAAGTCGATCGTGGCGAGGGAAATTGAAGTCCAAATTTCTGTGACAAGGGGTCTGAGAGTACATGAAGTTACAAAAGAGTTCGAGATACTGCTTCAACAACGGTTCTCACTGAAGACCTCTCATTTCGGGCATCTTCAACGAAATGATTTAATTGGAAGACAATTAAAATTTCAATTCTAAATGGAAAAAAGATTGAAGCAAAATTCAACATAAAAAGTCGTGATAAATATTCAAGATTTTTTACTCACATATTTGACAAGAAAAATTATGGATAAAAAAGAAAATATGAAATTTTACAACAATTTTATTTCTTGTATATTTTATAGTTTCACTAAAATATTAATTAGTTACATTATAAAGAGACGATCTCTATTCCACAAATCACCCGATATGAACATCTGATGAACTATTCATTCTGAATGGGATATACAGCGAATTTCTGACACGAAGTTCATTCAAAAAACTTTTAAGGAATAAAAATGAGAAAGTGGATATTATTGCACCTTTTACTATTACTTGAAACGTACGAGTAACTTCTCGAAACATATTTTGAAAGGCCTAGTCAGGTTTGATGGTATTTCTAAATAATTTTCGATTTAGTTAAGGAATTTCGGTCTAAGACTCAAAGAAGTTTTCTTATAGGAGTAATCCTGTCCACGAAATAAACTCCAATTGATGCTATCAGCGTAGGAAGTGTGGTTTCCTTCAAACTGAAAACCTTTAGTTTGGAGCTATGGCAGCTTTTATACCACCATGCACCACGGCATAACTTGGAACAGCTTCCACTGTTTGTATCGTTATCTTGATGTTTCGTTGAAAACATTTGACCGCTGTGATAAGATAAAGAGTCACCGGCGTTTCCAGAATATTCTCCATTCTATACAATGCCTGACCTGATACGGACAATGTGTTAAAGACAGGCTCAACAAGTTCAAACAACTGGTTAGGTTAATTGAATGCCCTGTTAGGTCAACTGTACGCCCTTGACGAATGGTTAGGTTAAGTCTTAATATTTTCGTTTACTATCAAAACTAACGAAAATATCACGACTTAACCTAACCAATCGTCAACCACTCTAACCTGTCATTCAATTAACCTAACTGCGCATTCAATTAACCCGGCATTCCATAATTTTCCCGTAGGCTTCCATTAATTTTTTTTGAAGATATTAAAATAACACTTTACCCAAATCAGTCTTGGCATTCTATAAAATACCTAGGAATTATACAGAATACCCAGTAATTATACAGAATACCCAGGTAAAGTATAAAAGAAACAATGAAAACCTCTATATTTCATACTTTACCTAAAATTGCCAGGCATTTACACAATGCCTGGATTATAGTTTGCCTATAGCATATCTATATACAGGGGTTGGACAAAATTATATAAACACTCGCATTTTCAGTGCTGTATTTTCTGATATCATTAATGGCGTTTGGGTGGTGTTTCAATAATAAAAATCCCATAATTGCTCCTGTATCTCGAGGAACAGTCCCCACGGTTATGAATTTAATAAAGTACATAATACCATTAATGATACCAGAAAATATAGCATCGAAAATGCGAGTGTTTCCATTATTCTGTCCAGCCCCTGTATATATATACACATATATCTATCTATCTATCTATATATATATATATATATATATATATATATATATATATATATATATATATATATATATATATATAATGTCCCTTTGAAAGGCCTTTCGAAAGCCTAATATTTTATGCGTATGTGAGCGGATATTTATCTTACGCGAGTCCTTTAGCTTAATAAATTTTAAGGACATAAAGAAGGGATTTGAGGAGTCACCATTGTTTAAACACCCGATATCATTCTCACAATATTTGATACAATACATTTAATGATGTCGTTCCTTCTACTGTATTTTCCCTAATTGCTATGTTATGTAAGGGAGTACAGTGGTTCTAATACAGATTCACCAATACATATTTTAAAATGTTTTTATATAATATATATATATAATGTAAAGAACGACGCTTGTGTAGAAGAGCGTTCCGCACAAGATGAGAAGGGAGAACGAGCAAATGAAAAATGAGGTACCTCCCAGGAATCGAACCAGGCATCATCCAATTGCGATCGGATATGTTAACCACTACACCAAGGACCCCGATTAGTCAGTACTCGTAATTCTCCTACATATATGTACGGCATGCGAAGGAGCCCTCTCAGGGCACGTGATTCCGCTAGTATGTAGGAGAATTACGAGTACTGACTAATCGGGGTCCTTGGTGTAGTGGTTAACATATCCGACCGGCAATTGGATGATCCGGGTTCGATTCCTGGGAGGTACCTCATTTTTCATTTGCTCGTTCTCCCTCCTCATCTTGTGCGGAACGCTCTTCTACACAAGCGTCGTTCTTTACATTAATTATACTGTGTGTTGTTTCAATTAAAATGTGTGTGTGTATATATATATATATATATATATATATATATATATATATGCCAAGTTTTACAATGTACTTGTTGCGTTTGATGCGTTCTTTGAAGGTGAGCTTCTCACCTAGAAGTACACCTAATATTGTTATTGTATTGTATTGTTACTGTAAGTCACTGTATTTGTATTTAACCCGTCATAAATATGGATGAGTGCCACGTTTTTGTTTCTGGTACAGTTCCTAAGTCGTTATCGCGTGAGTGAGGGATGTTATGCCATCTGAATACTGAATACTGGTTTCGTTACCACAATTACAAAGGTCAGTTACTAAACACCAAAATAGAAGGGGTTCACTAATCGAACATTTGATACTACTCGCGTGACTTCGCAGTTATCACAGTTTTGATTAGACGCGATTGCTATCTTGAGTCCAACGCTCGAGATAGGTCCAGGAAGTCTCAATACAATTACTTCAATAAGCAGTAAAATATTCCATAAGATTTTTGTCTTAAAAATGCGATGATACCATGATACTATACATAAAACATACGCTAACAAACCACGCAGCTAGATAAATAAATAAAAAATAAAGAATTATAAAAAAGTAGACACTAAAATTGTTTAAAGTACAGTTACTTAAAAAAGTCCACATATTAAGCAAAAGAAAAAATTACGATTCGTCAAGAGGATTATGCGAAACCTTCGCTTTTATAAGATTGTTATCAAACACACTCGCTTTTCAAAACACGCCATTTCCTAAAACAAAAAAAAACAATAGAAGAAACTCCTAACCCCTCGTCCTCACCCCAACTCCCATCGAATGTAAATCGAAATTTATATTTAAGACTTTCCGTATAATTGTATTGTATGAGCGAAATGTAGCCGCAAATATGCTTTAACCTTCTGAGTAAATAAATCGCTGTTTGCACATTTGAATTTACTAACTTATGTGTAAAGTTATACAAATCTTCTTTAAAGCAAAGCATTGATCTTATTGATCTTATTACTTGAGTATTGTTATAGTTTTCAGTATAAGAAATGAAAAGTGACGAAATTAAACTTTGGTAAACCTGAAACAGATTAGAAATTTAATATTTTTACTTTATTTTCAGTAAAAACCTGAAAAACAAAGTTTCATCTCAAATACCTAAAACAGAAATATAATATAGCGGAACTGCTACGAAGTTACGAGGTGTATATACCTCAACCAGGCTTCCAACTAGGGATGGAAAATAACCGAAAAGTGTAAAACCGGTTTTCACCGTCGCTATATTCTTAAAGCCGGTTTTTACCCGTTTTCACCCATGGGATTCTAGATGCTTTTCAGGGAGGTAAATGATCAAAATATTAAACAGAAATAAGGTTTTAATTGATTCAATCAAGTATGTGTAACATTTGAATTAAAAAGTTTATTATCGAACTTGATTTTTGAAATAACACTTGAGAAAACAAAGAGCATTAAGTGTCTGATCTGACATTCTTGATCGAATCTTTGTGACGAATAAATCGGTAGCTGAAAACACTCTCGGACTCTACGCTGGTGGCTTTTATTGTAAGCAACGCCTCGTACATTCGATCCAAATTTTCGCTTCTGTTCAAAGTAGCTTCAAAATATTTGAATTCTTTGTTTACGTCAAAGGTCTCAGAAGAATCTTCCTTGAGTTTCATTATCAGTTTGTTCATCTCACACATGTACTCGTTCATAAGTTGATCGTCATCATTTACTTCACGACCTGAGCTGCATTGTGAATCTTCTAGTTTCGAAGCAATTGATTGAACTTGGTCGTATGTTTCTGAAATCTGGCAAGCTTCTGGAAAAAGCCTCTTAAATGTATAATCCGCATACTTCTTAAGTGCTTGTCATGAAGGAAAGAGGAACGGTGCTGATGATTCATTTTTCAAGACCTCGGGATTGTGGAGAAAACTCAGCAAGGCGACAGCTTCTTTTTGTCTTCTCGATGAGTAGCAATCAATGAGACACTGACGTAGCTCAAAGGCTAAAGGATTGTTTTTGCTTTCAAATTTATCCAAAATGAACTTCATGGAAGATTCAGCTCTGAGCAAATTTGCATCTTCTGAACAGAGTCCCTTCAGAACAATTTCCAGTGGACGAAGCGTGTCAAAGAGGCTGCTTAGAGCATTCCATTCTTCATCTGAAATCGTCTCTGTTGAGCGTATCACTCTGAGGGCCTTTGGAATGCAATTTTTGAGTTTCAAAAATCTTTCTATCATGGCCAAAAGACTGTTCCACCTCGTTCTACAGTCAAGGATAAGCTTCATTTCCTTTCCATTAAATTCATCTTTGACAAAATCCTGCAATCTCTCATTTTTCAAAGGAGACTTTCGAAAAATGCGGCAAATTTTTCTCACCTTATTTATTACTTTTAAGTAATCTTCTCGAAGTTTTGGAAGAACAATTACGTCATCTATGTCAGACTCAAAAATTGTATCAGTGCATAAAATTTCACACTCATCTTCGCTTAACTCATGTGCAGAGAGTGTTCATCTTCTTCGATGGCTTCATCTTCAGGGGTAGGGTCACTTTCCCCTTCAACTGAATTTCCAGCAGTTTTTTAATACAAGATATCCGAAACCGCGAGATGTGTAGCATGTGCAATGCATTGCTAGTGATCAGGTACTATTTCTCTTCCAAATTTGACCATTACTGAGGCACCGTCAGTGGTGCAACCCACGATATGCTTATCTAGGTCCAAGCCAAAGTCTTCCAATCTTTTCCTAACGATTGCAATAGTTTTGGTGCTATCGACAGAACCATTTATTTTCATGAAACCAAGAGACCAATGTTGATTTTCATCATGAACATTAATATTAATATATCTTTGGTTTTGCAAAGATGTATACTCATCCATAGTTAATGAATAGCGGACTCCTTGTCTCACCTGATTCTTGAAGTAGTTGACCAATTCATGTTTCTTTTTCTCATAAAAACTAAGCACCATTTTTCTGACACCATTATGGGAAGTTGGATGAGGCTTGTCGTATTTTATCTTTCTTAGGCTTTCTTGAATGAATTCACTTTTAGCAATTGATTGGAAACTCAGTCCATCTACACACGCAAGTTTCGAAATTTCCTCTTCTATGGACTTTTTTTGCACAAACTCTTCCATTGTTCTTTGTTTCTTGAGTGGTTGATTAATCTGGTCGATGTTTATGCCATGAATATGTTTCATGTGGGATGAAAAACTTGAAGTAGAACCTCCACAACACTTTAAAACTTTGTGACATGTCATACACTCTGCTTCTTCTTTATTCTTACTAGTGAAATGATACCAAGCATTTGATTTCTTTGACATGATGGAGTATTAAATCTTAGAATCTTAACTGATCAATGTGCAATCATCCACATAACATTCAAGACTGAAGCATCAATTATTTACACTTATAAACAAACAAAAAACGATAGGAAACGATGCAAAACGTAATTACTATGTTTTTAAACGTTTGGAAACGTTTGTTTCATAGAAAATGGATCAAAGTGATGGAGACTTGCGCAAAAATGTGAAAACCGGTTCTTATCGTCGGTTTCGGTGATGATTAAAAATTTTCATCACCGGTTAAAACCGGGTTCCATCTCTACTTCCAACCCACTGCCTCTTGAGTACGAGGTGAGGTCACTAACGATTGGATTACGACATGATAAAAGTTAGTAAAACCTTGAGGATATTTCATTAACTGAGGGAACGCATAACGCTTTCGCGCCCAGAGGTGTTTACGTATTAACCCTTTGCATTCGAGCTGATGACCACCACTTTATTTACATTTTCTTTCGTACTCGTAGTCTAATGGTTAACGCCCTCACCTTCTATTCAAGAGGTGGTGGGTTCATTTCTTGGTGGTGGTATTTTTGTCTTATACAAAATCATGATTGTGCATGTTTGATATTCGATCTCTGTCTCTCTCTCTCTCTCTCTCTCTCTCTCTCTCTCTCTCTATATATATATATATATATATATATATATACAGGGTGAGTCAAAAGTAGCGCCCGATTTCTGTTTTTTCGGCTGTCAGATTCTTTCTGGGAAGTCATGTTGTTAATAATTGTCTTGCAGATTATTAATTTTCTTAGTTTATTTATTTTTGTTTTTGTTTTGCAGGTTATTGCTGAGAGTTTGAAAAGTTACTGAATTTGCACCAAATTGAATCATGAATTACCTTTCAATGAATCAACGCATTGCGGCCGTGAAACATTACTACAAATGTAATGAACAACCAACGATGGCGGCACGCCGTTTGGCACAGGAATTCGATATTAACCCACCCCAGGGAAGAAACATACGATTGATTGTCAAGAAATTTGAAGCAACAGGGTCGGTAGCCACTGCAAAGAAGTCCGGTCGTCCGAAAACGGCAACGAATGTAGCTAAGGCTGAAGAAGCCATCAAGAGACTGGAACAAAGTCCGCAAAAGTCAACTCGCCGTTTATCTGCAGAGTTGGAAGTGAGCCAATCAAGTGTTATCCGTATCCTTCACCAGAAAAAATGGAAACCTTACATTCCACGCTTACTGCATGCCCTTCATGATGGAGATGACGACTGCCATCTTCAATTTTGCGAAGAGTTCTTAGCTAAACTTGACGAAGAGGACACAATGCTAGACAACATGTGGTGGTCAGATGAGGCATGTTTTAAGCTTAATGGCACAATTAACAGACACAATTGTGTCTACTAGGCTGCGGAGAACCCAAGAGTGACAGTTGAGGAGGAGGTAAATTTACCTGGCGTGACAGTTTGGGCAGCCATATCTCCATTAGGGATAATTGGACCCTTTTTCTTTGAGGGATCTGTCACTGCAGAAATTTACCTGGATATGCTGCAAACCTTCCTTTGGCCCAGGGTACAAGATCAGGACTGTTATTTCCAGCAAGATGGAGCTCCACCTCATTATGGAAGTCATGTTCGTCAGTGGCTTGATGAAAACTTTCCCGGAAAGTGGATCAGCCGCCACGCTCCCCAGACCTTACACCTCCAGATTTCTTTCTTTGGGGGCTCATGAAAGACCTTGTTTATCGTGAAAAGCCTCGTACCATTCAGGAATTGTAGGCTCAAATCACTGCAAAGTTTGAGGAAATTGATATCGAACTCTGCAGGCGTGTGTGCCACTCTGTGCCTGCTCGGCTGCAATTGTGCATCAATCACGAGGGAGGGCACTTTGAAAATTGCAAGTAAAACAGCTTGGTACAGTTCCATAATAATTTTCCCCCGAATAAATGGTTAGATAAACATGTCATTCATTTATTTCTACCTTCTTGTACACTGTAATACAAATGGCAAACAAACAATCAACTGATAGAAATCGGGCGCTACTTTTGACTCACCATGTATATATATATATACACACACACACAATAATATATATATATATATATATATATATATATATATATATATATATATAACACACACACATAATATATATATATATATATATATATATATATATATATATATATATATATATATTATAGTAGTAGTAATAACAATAGTAATAACAATTAGAAAAATAGAAAACAATAAAAATACAAGCAATGAAAATATAGCAAAATCGATGTTAGGTTGAGCTACAGACAAATTATATACAGTATATGAGGGTTTCTACCTCTTAAACACCTCCACAATTTGACTCTTGTTCACAGATGTAAGTCTTCCTCTATGAAGACTATCCAGGAAAATTGTTCTAATGTTGGCGCTCATTCCGGGTTGTCTTTAATCAGTGGGACTTGCCAATCGACATAAGAAAGACGCGAGTTAAAAGAAGATTCCGAACGCGTAAGACAATTATTTTTGTGTTGCCCAAAAATGTCGACTCCAAAATGTAGCCATGTTGGAACACCGTTGCCCATAAATCAGCGAAGTTAAGCGATAGTGAATGTCGATAATAGTTGGATGGGTGACCGTCCTTTGCATCCAGAGATATATACTGTAGATCCGTGGTTGTGGGCCCTCTCTGTCCAGGGCCGCCGAGAGGGAGGGGGAAGGGGGGTTAAATCCCGGGGGTCAGGACCTCTAGGGGGCCCGGAAAGAGGGGGGATAAAATCTAAAAATATTAATAAAGCAATTGATTAAATAACAGAGGGGAAATATAATTAATGAACATACATTTTATGCAGATTATCATCGTCAAACTGAAACAGATAAAATATTATCCGCGTTCCGCCAATGCCCAAGACCGACTGACATATCTGGGAATAATTGTAATTGAAAGGTAGTTACCCCGTACTTTGAATTTCATCAGAATCATTTACCACTTTGCTTGAGAGAAGGCAAAGAAAGTACACTTTCTAATTATGAAAATCTTACAGTAAACAATTGTCTTGCCTGCATGGACTGGTACTGCATTTGTAAATTGTATGGTGATAGAATTAATATAATTGATTCGAAAAATAAAATGGTCATTTTCTTTTGAGTTGTTTATTCATACTGTTATGTTTTGAATAGTGACTTGGACATATAATCAGTTTGCTTGTTATGTACACAAAAAACATTCATAATAAAATACTGAGTAAACAGGGGGTTCCATATACCAATCCTTCCCTAGGGCCCGTGGCAGCTCTCGCCCGCCCTGCCTCTGTCACATGACCTTTATTGTTACAAGGGAGGTTGAACAACCCTCAAAATACACTCAGCAATAGAGTCCTTACTCTAAAAGAGGACTGTCCAAATTCGAAGAACCCTTAACAGTGTTTGACCATGTGCCACTATATTGAATTTATGAAGCATCTTACAAAGCACAGTTACTGCAGTGAAAACATCTACAGTATATGCTTTACAAAGGTTGTACTGTTAAGTGGTGTGTGTTTTTGCTTTTTTCCAAAACTCCAATTCTCAATTACAGCTCCTGCACCATTTTTCCGAATCGTCTCTTCCTTAACATTTGTGGTGACTAAAAAGTTAACATTTTCGTTCGAAGGCAAAAGATTTGGTTGCATCATTTTAGTAACTGGCCCAATGAGCCATGTATTACTTACACTTTGAGATAATTTACAGATTCTGGCTTTGATAAACCAGAAACAACTACGAAACGAGACAAAAATATTAACACTTTATCTCTCATCATGAACGACTATTTGGTGAATGATTGCCCTTATCGGTTCAAACCTAAATTTTATATAAGTTTTATTTGACTTTACTGATCAAGCCAATTGGTTTTTAGATTACCTCAGTAGTAAAGTGTGAGAACTGAAATAAACAACTGACTTTCCCTTTTACATATCTTAATTATGAAATGTCGAAACAACTTTCAAATCTAGGAAGAAAACTTTCGTAGAATCTCTCTCTAATTTTCTTAGTTCTTCACCTAAATTGTTCAAAATTTATACCATCCCTACCTACATCATTGAGTATGACATAAAATTTTATATTATTGCAGTAATTTGAACAGGCAATTAAAATACCTAACAGATATTTTTGTAGCAATATATTTCCAAAACCTTTAATTCAGAACTACATAAAATAATTCTTAGATAATGTTTATAGACCAGGTTCAACAATACCAACCTTGCCGAAAGACAAAATATTTTAACATATCATTCATTGGGTATATCTCTTAAAAAATTGAAACAAAACTGGTCATTACTATCAAATCATTATTCCCAAATGAATTTTAAATTGATTTTTATTAACAAGAAATCTATCAAATCCTCATTTAAACACAAAGAATATCGAATTCGGGACTCGTTTTCGGGTGTGATTTACAAATATACGCGTCCTTCATGGAATGTTATTTTTGTTGGCTGCACCGACTGTCAATTTAAAATACTTAGGCACGAAAACGTAGGATTGAGTTATATTACTCTCAGACTATTTTCACGCTGTTCCCATTCGAGCATTCGCGGTCATGCTGTTGTTTTCTCCAATCTTGATAAATGTAATAGCAATTCAGATTTGATGATGTTATAAGTCTTATACATACGCAAAATCAAACCAACTATAAATGACTATCAGTCCTTTTCATATCTCCTAATTGAAATTTAAACCTTCGCGTTTAGAAAATATAATTTGATCATTTATAATTGGTTTAATTGTTTTTAATATTACTGTATACATTATTTATCCTTTGTCTTTATAATCCTCTAAATTTCAAAAGTTGTACCAGCTTCCATTTACATTTTACTTGGAGGTAATTAAATTATCCACTTTGGGATTTTATTTTAGTATTTAATGAAGCTGCTTCTAGCTTTTAACCTTTAAATTTTACTATTTTATCTTACATTTGTATTTTATCTTATAAAAATTGTGAATTACATTTGCAGAACCAAGACATTAATTTTAATGTCTCAAAATGGAAGGTGAACCAAATTATCATTTTCAGCTCCTTCATTGTCGAATCAGACATAAAAACCCCCGACTGTTAAATAATAAGAAATTGCAGATTTTGTACAAACTAACTTTGGAAATACTTTTTATTTTGTACTTTTGTACATTTTTATGGGTAACAACTTTGGTCTAACTATAAAAAGAGATTCTGGTAGGAACCTAAACTTATTTTATAACAGATCTTTTGGCTTTAAAAAAAAGAGAAAATTTACACTTCGGCGCAAAGTGCTCCATTGCCCCATTGTAAAGTGCACTATTGCACCATTGAAAAAGTGCACTGTTGCACCATTTCTGTATCTCTACCAAGATCCGTTACCCGCACTTTATTTTCGGACTGTTTTCGTAATGTGGCCTATATTATTTTAACGAAATCAATTTAAAATCACCAATTTCAATCTCTTTATGTGAAAACTAAATTTGAACTTCACGAAAAAAGTAGACAAAATTGTATTTTGATTTCCGAAATGGCATTTGGTTGGCCTATCTTTCAAAGTAAATCCTTTGAGCTAATCAGCGTATTGGATTTATTCCCGTCGGTCCTTATAAAATTCGTCGTCATCCGGACTGTGGTTCACCTATTGGTGACCTCTGCCCTAGACCTAGAGGATATCAAATTTGTAAACTGTCTTCCGTACTTTGAATAGTTAGCAGCAATCAAGGACAGGAAAATATGCCATATTGAAAATCCGGAACGTATCATGATACATTATTGTAATATACTTATTGACACCTAATTAATGTCATAAGAATGAAACTAATAAATTACTCGTAATTATCATCAACTCGAGTTAATATAGTCTTAAGATATGACCAAATAAGGTATTCTGCATTATTTAATCTCTTTGAAGTTGATATTTTATTAGGTATTGAATTAAATCACATTTGAATTTAATTTTACACGTCTTTATAATCCATATTAAAAATTAATTATAACAAATTACTGTTAATATTTAACAGTAAGAGTTAATGAGACTAAGATATGACAAAATAAGTTTTTTTTAGCAACATTTGACCACTTTTAGGCTATTTTAAATAGAATTTCTTATGCACAACATTAATAAAAATCAGGGTTATTGATCAATGTTTAAAAATACAAAGCGTGTTGTTTTTTCAAAAGTAGAATTACACCGAAAATGTAGCATCATATATATAGGGTGATTCAGCAAAGAGTACATTAAATTGGAGGATGAAATCCTTTGATAATTCTAAACCACAATGTCTCTATGGTAAAATGTCATATTCTGCATAGTTTCCATGTTACAATACATTTAAGATGTTGTATTAATGAGAATGAATATGAAGTGAAACCCCGTAGGTTTTTGTAATCATTTATTCAGAGATCTCTACAGTATGACCCCTCTTTGTTACAACCTGAAGGAAATGTTCAAAGTTGTCCCCTTCTACCTCAATGCAGGCCTGTACACGTCGTACCATTGAATGTCTGACGCGTTCCAGAATGCCTGGACTATGTTTAATTTGCTCGCACCTGTCACGAACACGTGGCCATAATTCCTCTCTTGTTTGAACCTCTGTATCATACACCAACGTCTTTAAATGGCCCCACAGGTAGAAATCCAAAGGGTTAAGATCTGGGAAGAGGGGTGACCAGGGAACGGGGCCACCACGCCCTATCCACCTGTTGGGATAAACAGTATCCAGATATTCAGTTGCGGCTCAGGCAAAATGTGCTCTTCTGGAACGCGTCAGACATTCAATGGTACAACGTGTACAGGCCTGCATTCAGGCAGAGGGGGGCAACTTTGAACATTTCCTTTAGGTTGTAACAAAGAGGGGTCACACTGTAGAGATCTGTGAATAAATTATTACAAAAACCTACGGGGGTTTCACTTCATATTCACTCTCATTAATACAACATCTTAAATGTATTGTAACATGGAAACTATGCAGAATCTGACATTTTACCATAGAGACATTGTGGTTTAGAATTATCCAAGAATTTCATCCTCCAATTTAATGTACTCTTTGCTGAATCACCCTGTATATAACTCGCAAAATATAACAACAAATTTACAAGTTCAAATATGAATAAAAGAATATTACATTTTACAATTTAGTTTCTTGTCTCTTACATTTTTACATTAAAATATTTTAGCCACATTACATTATGGAGTGAACGCAGAGCGAATTTCTTTCACTGAAGTCAACCATGACACTTATATATTTTTAAAGAATAACATTAAGAAATGACATATTATCGCACCTACCACTGCTATTACTACTATTACTACTATTATTATTTATACTACTAACTACTTCAAACATACAAATGACTTCTTTAAAGATACTGTATTTGAGAAGGGCTTTCCATATTTCAAGATTTTATAAATAATTTTTAACTTAATTGAGGAATTTCGGTCTAAGGCTCAGAGAGCTTTTCTTTAAAGAGTAATTATGACCACGAAATCCGAACCAGTTGATGCCATCAGCATAGGAAGTGTGGTTCCCTTCATACTGATAACCATTTAGGTTTGAGTTATGGCAAATTTTATACCACCATGCACCGCGGTGTACCTTCGAACAGCTTCCATCGCTTGCATCGTTATCTTGATCTTTCGTTGAAAACATTTGACCGCTGTGATAAGATAAAGAGTTGCCGGCGTTTCCAGAATATTCTCCTAAATCTAGGCGGTATTTCTCAGTGGCGTCTCCGATGTAAAAGTGTTCGTACTTTGCCCAACGCTTTATTCCCTGAAAGTCTTCAAGGTCCACTTTCAGTTCCATCAAAACATCACTAACGAGGGCATGAATTTTGTTGAGGCCGAGCCAAAATTCTCCAGTCAAAATGCCGAATCCAAGTTGGTATTCAACCCATTTCCTGAAGAAGTTTTCTCTTTGTGGAAGAGCATCGCGATGTTGAATCACTGTCCATCCCCCTCCATCTGTAATCTGGTCACAGAAAACAGAAACGGGTTGATTTTCTCCATAACTGAAAGGGTACACTGCTCGAATGCCAGACTCTTTGTCACCGATATTAAAAAGATCCGCACAATTTCGAGGACGTTTTTGAATTTCCTTCAATTTGGCGATTGTCTTTTGCATTGAATGAGAGTGAATTTTCATTCCCATCAAAAAGGAATCTCTTGCGGAGTTCTCACATTGTGCCAGAGTTTGAGACACGCAGTCAGGAGAGAAACCAATCTCTTTGAAGAGACTTTCTGTTTCCCTGATCGTTGATTCACTGCTGTCTCCACAAACGAAATTGCTCAGCACAATAATCGTCAAGAATTGAATCAAAAGTATTGAAGTTGGCATTTTTGGAGCTGATTTTCCTGAACTAATTCAGTAAATAACTTCTAATGATTGACTTCGAAGTAGCCTTTCCTTTTTATACATTTTAATCTACTTGTCCTTGGCTGGTTTATCTCGGAACACCCCTCGTCCTGTGAGTGTACCCTCATTTTAGATTAATTTTATTTACTTTTTGGTTTATTATTCAAATCCCAAAATGGGCGTCTCTTTCAGATTAGGTTCAAGGATGTCACAACTCATTACTTTCCCGAGTCATATTTTGGACATTTCAAATTTCAGTGTCACCTTTAGGCTATTTCAAAATCGCACATAAATCACCATTATTCACCACTTATTCTCTATTAATGGACAATAAACTGAGCAGTAAAAGGAATTTAAATTCGCTTCAAATTGGTTCAAGAAGATAGCATTGTTTGGTATTTGCGATATGACATCCACCTATTTTCCCACACTTTAAATCTTGTCCATGTGTCTTTTACTTATGAATATTAAATATAAATGGCAGCTGAATAACTTATATTATGCCTTTGCACTACAGTCCCCGCTTCTTACGAGTAATTTATACGCATCAACCTTTTTGTTATGTAGAATTTCAATGAAAAGGTAAGTTTTGAAATTTACATAAAAAAATGGAACCCTTTTTGTCATGAAACAGATTGTGACACCAAAATTACCACTTAATTATCAATTTCCTTTTTCTAACTACATTACAAGCACAGATTACTTTCTCCACTGTTAATACATTACATATTATTGCAGCAAATTTAGTACTTTATTAAATTGCTGCAAGTAAACATAAACCTACATGTGTGTGTGTATATATATATATTAATTTTACACAAAATGTCTGTAGATGTTTTGTTAATGTATTCTATATTTGTAGAAAAGGATAAAGTAACTTGAAATTTCGTAATTCATTTTTCATTAATTAAATGTTCCAAATAAGGAAACAATTCACTATTTTCTCTATTTTCAGATTCATACTTTCCTACATTAAAGTCATCATACAAATCAACTGTGAAGGAATTCTCCATTTTGAGCCCTTTTTCATAACAACAAAAAATTGTAAAGATCAGAAATAAAAGACTGGCGTTAACCGCCACTATATCAGTTTGCAACTGACGCTATCATTCGCTTTCCTGAAACATCTTTTCTCAACACATTTTTAATGATTATCACATTTACCATTTTCATAATTTTTTATAGATTATTTATTATTGAATAAACATAAAGTTAATCGATGAAGAAGGACAAATGAGTTATTTTCCTTTTGACACTCAACAGAAAGTTAATTGTAAATAAGAAAAATTAAACAAATAGGAAATATTGTAGCTATATATACAAACGAGAGATACGCAAGCGCTTCACTGCTTCAGTATCGTAGTGAGGATGAAGACTCCGACTCAACTAGGGTTGAAGAGATTGAGGGGTGGGACTGTTGAGTAGAGATGCTGAAGAGATTTCATATTTCAACAGTGAAGCGATCCATGTTAAATGAAATATTAGAATCGATGGTCGAACTAACAGAGGTGAAACCAATGAAGGTCACACGAACGAATATCACGCGAAGGGAGGTCGGGAGAAAGTCGATCGTGGCGAGGGAAATTGAAGTCCAAATTTCTGTGACAAGGGGTCTGAGAGTACATGAAGTTACAAAAGAGTTCGAGATACTGCTTCAACAACGGTTCTCACTGAAGACCTCTCATTTCGGGCATCTTCAACGAAATGATTTAATTGGAAGACAATTAAAATTTTAATTCTAAATGGAAAAAAGATTGAAGCAAAATTCAACATAAAAAGTCGTGATAAATATTCAAGATTTTTTACTCATATTTGACAAGAAAAATTATGGATAAAAAAGAAAATATGAAATTTTACAACAATTTTATTTCTTGTATATTTTATAGTTTCACTAAAATATTAATTAGTTACATTATAAAGAGACGATCTCTATTCCACAAATCACCCGATATGAACATCTGATGAACTATTCATTCTGAATGGGATATACAGCGAATTTCTGACACGAAGTTCATTCAAAAAACTTTTAAGGAATAAAAATGAGAAAGTGGATATTATTGCACCTTTTACTATTACTTGAAACGTACGAGTAACTTCTCGAAACATATTTTGAAAGGCCTAGTCAGGTTTGATGGTATTTCTAAATAATTTTCGATTTAGTTAAGGAATTTCGGTCTAAGACTCAAAGAAGTTTTCTTATAGGAGTAATCCTGTCCACGAAATAAACTCCAATTGATGCTATCAGCGTAGGAAGTGTGGTTTCCTTCAAACTGAAAACCATTTAGTTTGGAGCTATGGCAGCTTTTATACCACCATGCACCACGGCATAACTTGGAACAGCTTCCACTGTTTGTATCGTTATCTTGATGTTTCGTTGAAAACATTTGACCGCTGTGATAAGATAAAGAGTCACCGGCGTTTCCAGAATATTCTCCATTCTATACAATGCCTGACCTGATACGGACAATGTGTTAAAGACAGGCTCAACAAGTTCAAACAACTGGTTAGGTTAATTGAATGCCCTGTTAGGTCAACTGTACGCCCTTGACGAATGGTTAGGTTAAGTCTTAATATTTTCGTTTACTATCAAAACTAACGAAAATATCACGACTTAACCTAACCAATCGTCAACCACTCTAACCTGTCATTCAAGTAACCTAACTGCTCATTCAATTAACCCGACATTCCATAATTTTCCCGTAGGCTTCCATTAATTTTTTTTTGAAGATATTAAAATAACACTTTACCCAAATCAGTCTTGGCATTCTATAAAATACCTAGGAATTATATAGAATACCCAGTAATTATACAGAATACCCAGGTAAAGTATAAAAGAAACAATGAAAACCTCTATATTTCATACTTTACCTAAAATTGCCAGGCATTTAACACAATGCCTGATTATAGTTTGCCTATAGCATATCTATATACAGGGGTTGGACAAAATTATATAAACACTCGCATTTTTAGTGCTGTATTTTCTGATATCATTAATGGCGTTTGGGTGGTGTTTCAATAATAAAAATCCCATAATTGCTCCTGTATCTCGAGGAACAGTCCCCACGGTTATGAATTTAATAAAGTACATAATACCATTAATGATACCAGAAAATATAGCATCGAAAATGCGAGTGTTTCCATTATTCTGTCCAGCCCCTGTATATATACACATATATCTATCTATCTATCTATATATATATATATATATATATATATATATCCCATTGAAAGGCCTTTCGAAAGCCTAATATTTTATGCGTATGTGAGCGGATATTTATCTTACGCGAGTCCTTTGCTTAATAAATTTTAAGGATATAAAGAAGGGATTTGAGGAGTCACCATTGTTTAAACACCCGATATCATTCTCACAATATTTGATACAATACATTTAATGATGTCGTGCCTTCTACTGTATTTTCCTTAATTCTATGTTATGTAAGGGAGTACAGTGGTTCTAATACAGATTCACCAATACATATTTTAAAATGTTTTTTAAATATATATATATATATATATATATATATATATATATGTAAAGAACGACGCTTGTGTAGAAGAGCGTTCCGCACAAGATGAGAAGGGAGAACGAGCAAATGAAAAATGAGGTACCTCCAGGAATCGAACCAGGCATCATCCAATTGCCGATCGGATATGTTAACCACTACACCAAGGACCCCGATTAGTCAGTACTCGTAATTCTCCTACATATATGTACGGCATGCGAAGGAGCCCTCTCAGGGCACGTGATTCCGCTAGTATGTAGGAGAATTACGAGTACTGACTAATCGGGGTCCTTGGTGTAGGGGTTAACATATCCGACCGGCAATTGGATGATCCAGGGTTCGATTCCTTGGAGGTACCTCATTTTTCATTTGCTCGTTCTCCCTCCTCATCTTGTGCGGAACGCTCTTCTACACAAGCGTCGTTCTTTACATTAATTATACTGCGTGTTGCTTCAATTAAAATGTATATATATATATATATATATATATATATATATATATATATATATATATATATATGCCAAGTTTTACAATCTACTTGTTGCGTTTGATGCGTTCTTTGAAGGTGAGCTTCTCACCTAGAAGTACAACTAATATTGTTATTGTATTGTATTGTTACTGCAAGTCACTTTATTTGTATTTAACTCGTCATAAATATGGATGAATGCCACGTTTTTTTGTTTCTGGTACAGTTCCTAAGTCGTTATCGCGTGAGTGAGGGGTGTTATGCCATCTGAATACTGAATACTGGTTTCGTTACCACAATTACAAAGGTCAGTTACTAAACACCAAAATAGAAGGGGTTCTCTAATCGAACATTTGGTACTACTCGCGTGACTTCGCAGTTAGCCAAGTTTTGATTAGACACGATTGCTATCTTGATTCCAACGCTCGAGATAGGTCCAGGAAAATCTTAGTACAATTACTTCAATAAGCAGTAAAATATTCCATAAGATTTTTGTCTTAGAAATGCGATGATACCATGATACTATACATAAAACATACGCTAACAAACCAGGCAGCTACATAAATAAATAAAAAATAAAGAATTATAAAAAAGTAGACACTAAAACTTATTTAAAGTACAGTTACTTAAAAAAAGTCCACATGTTAAACAAAAGAAAAAATTACGATTCGTCAAGAGGATTATGCGAAACCTTCGCTTTTATAAGATTGTTATCAAACACTCATTTTTCAAAACACGCCCTTTTCTGAAACAAAAAAAAACAGAAATAAAAGAAACTCCTAACTCCTCGCCCTCACCCCAACTCCCATCGAATGTAAATCGAAATTTATATTTAAGACTTTCCGTATAATTGTATTGTATGAGCGAAATGTAGCCGCAAATATGCTTTAACATTCTGCGTAAATAAATCATTGTTTGCACATTTGAATTTACTAACTTATGTGTAAAGTTATACAAATCTTCTTTAAAGCAAAGCATTGATCTTATTGATCTTATTACCTATGAGTATTGTTATAGTTTTCAGTATAAGAAATCAAAAGTGACGAAATGAAACTTTGCTAAACCTGGAAACAGATTAGAAATTTAATATTTTTACTTTATTTTCAGTAAAAACCTGAAAAACAAAGTTTCATCTCAAATACCTAAAACAGAAATATAATATAGCGGAACTGCTACGACGTTACGAGGTACATACCTCAACCAGGCTTCCAACTAGGGATGGAAAATAACCGAAAAGTGTAAAACCGGTTTTCACCGTCGCTATATTCTTCAAGCCGGTTTTTACCCGTTTTCACCGATGGGATTCTAGATGCTTTCTCGGGAGGTAAATGATCAAAATATTAAACAGAAATGAGGTTTTAATTGATTCAATCAAGTATGTGTAACATTTGAATTAAAAAGTTTATTATCGGATTTGATTTTTGAAATAACACTTGAGAAAACAAAGAGCATTATGTGTCTGATCTGACATTCTTGATCGAATCTTTGTGACGAATAAACCAGTAGCTGAAAACACTCTCTTGGACTCTACGCTCGTGGCTTTTATTGTAAGCAACGCCTCGTACATTCGATCCAAATTTTCGCTTCTGTTCAAAGTAGCTTCAAAATATTTGAATTCTTTGTTTACGTCAAAGGTCTCAGAAGAATCTTCCTTGAGTTTCATTATCAGTTTGTTCATCTCACACATGTACTCGTTCATAAGTTGATCGTCATCATTTACTTCAAGACCTGAGCTGCATTGTGAATCTTTGAGTTTCGAAGCAATTGATTGGACTTGGTCGTCTGTTTCTGAAATCTGGCAAACTTCTGGAAAAAGCCTCTTAAATGTATGATCCGCATACTTCTTAAGTGCTTGTCTTGAAGGAAAGAGGAACGGTGCTGATGATTCATTTTTCAAGACCTCGGGATTGTGGAGAAAACTCAGCAAGGCGATGAGTAGCGATCAATGAGACAATGACGTAGCTCAAAAGCTAAAGGATTGTTTTTGCTTTCAAATTTATCCAAAATGAACTTCATGGAAGATTCAGCTTTGAGCAAATTTGCATCTTCAGAACAGAGTCCCTTCAAAACAATTTCCAGTGGACGAAGCGTGTCAAAGAGGCTGCTTTAGAGCATTCCATTCTTCATCTGAAATCGTCTCTGTTGAGCGTATCACTCTGAGGGCCTTTGGAATGCAATTTTTGAGTTTCAAAAATCTTTCTATCATGGCCAAAAGACTGTTCCACCTCGTTCTACAGTCAAGGATAAGCTTCATTTCCTTTCCATTAAATTCATCTTCGACAAAATCCTGCAATCTCTCATTTTTCAAAGGAGACTCGAAATATGCGGCAGATTTTTTCACCTTTTTTATTACTTTTAAGTAATCTTCTCGAAGTTTTGGAAGAACAATTACGTCATCTATGTCGGACTCAAAAATTGTATGAGTGCATAAAATTTCACACTCATCTTCGCTTAACTCATGTGTGCAGAATGTTCATCTTCTTCGATGGCTTCATCTTCAGGGGTAGGGTCACTTTCCCCTTCAACTGAATTTCCATCAGTTTTTGAATACAAGATATCCGAAATCGCGAGATGTATAGCATGTGCAATGCATTGCTGGTGATCAGGTACTATTTCTCTTCCAAATTTGACCATTACTGAGGCACCGTCGGTGGTGCAACCCACGATATGCTTATCTAGGTCCAAGCCAAAGTCTTCCAATCTTTTCCTAACGATTGCAATAGTTTTGGTGCTATCGAGAGAACCATTTATTTTCATGAGACCAAGAGACCAATGTTGATTTTCATCATGAACATTAATATTAATATATCTTTGGTTTTGCAAAGATGTATACTCATCCATAGTTAATGAATAGCGGATTCCTTGTCTCACCTGATTCTTGAAGTAGTTGACCAATTCATGTTTCTTTTTCTCATAAAAACTAAGCACTATTTTTCTGAGACCATTATGGGAAGTTGGATGAGGCTTGTCGTATTTTATCTTTCTTAGGCTTTCTTGAATGAATTCACTTTTAGCAATTGATTGGAAACTCAGTCCATCTACACACGCAAGTTTCGAAATTTCCTCTTCTATGGACTTTTTTTGCACAAACTCTTCCACTGTTCTTTGTTTCTTCAATGGCTGATTAATCTGGTCGATGTTTATGCCATGAGTATTTTTCATGTGGGATGATAAACTTGAAGTAGAACCTCCACAACACTTTAAAACTTTGTGACATGTCATACACTCTGCTTCTTCTTTATTCTTACGAGTGAAATGATACCAAGCATTTGATTTCTTTGACATGATGGAGTATTAAATCTTAGAATCTTCATTGATCAATGTGCAATCATCCACATAACATTCAAGACTGAAGCATCAATTATTTACACTTATAAACAAACAAAAAACGATACGAAACGATGCAAAACGTAATTACTATGTTTTTAAACGTTTGGAAACGTTTGTTTCATAGAAAATGGATCAAAGTGATCGGAGACTTGCGCAAAAATGTGAAAACCGGTTCTTATCGTCGGTTTCGGTGATGATTAAAAATTTTCATCACCGGTTAAAAACCGGTTTTTTAAAACTGGGTTCCATCTCTACTTCCAACCCACTACTTCTTGATTACGAGGTGTGGTCAGTGGTCACTAACCACTGGATTACGACATGATAAAAGTTAGTAAAACCTTGAAGATATTTCATTAACTGAGGGAACGCATAACGCTTTCGCGCCCAGAGGTGTTTACGTATTAACCCTTTGCATTCGAGCTGATGACCACCACTTTATTTAGATTTTCTTTCGTACTCGTAGTCTAATGGTCAACGCCCTCACCTTCTATTAAAGAGGTGGTGGGTTCATTTCTTGGTGGGGGTATTTTTGTCTTACACAAAATCATGATTGTGCATGTTTGATATTCGATCTCTCTCTCTCTCTCTCTATATATATATATATATATATATATATTTATTTATTTTTTTTTTTTTTTTTTTTTTTTAAGTTCGGGAAGAACCGATTCGCCTCTATTTAAAAGGGCATATCTCGGCGGAAAAACAAAGAAAAAGTGAGAGGAAAGACAGAGGAAAAAGAAAGGGTGGAGGGGACAGTCGAAGTGGAAAAAGACCAAGGATGACAAAGACTGCAAGGTCGAGCCCCATCATCCTTAGGTGCTAGGGCCGGGAGGGCGCACGTGGAACCTCCAGGAACAAGCACGTACAAACGAGCACAAAGAGCACTCATGAGCACGAGCTTAGAACCCCTTGCGGGGATATATATATATATATATATATATATATATGAAAAATTATTTCACGAAAGTGACACGTGAAAAGTATTTATGATGAATAAAACCACGAAGGAAAGAAGAAACACAAAGGGGTGCTCAAGCGCTTCCTGAGGATGTCATTAGACGAAAGCGCTTGAGCACCCCTTTGTGTTTCTTCTTTCCTTCGTGGTTTTATTCATCATATATATATATATACACACGATTATATATATATATATATATATATATATATATATATATATATATATACACACACACGATTATATATATATATATATATATTATATATTATATATATATATATATATATATACAGGGTGGGCCGTAAGTTTCCATACATAGGAAAAATAAACATTTTGTTATGGACAACCATTTTTATTTATATAATATGCTCTACATGGTTGCCATTGTTTTGAAAACACATTTCAATACGTGTTCCCCACTGTTGATGAACACGCATTAGCACAGTTGACGTTATGCTTGTAATGGCGTTGGTGATACGTTCCTTTAGATGATTTATGTCTCGTATCTTTTCCTGATACACCATGGCCTTCAAGTGCCCCCAAAGATAGAAATCAAGGGGGGTGAGATCTGGGGATCTGGGAGGCCACTCCACAGGACCACGCCGACCAATCCAAGCATCCGGAAACTGCTGATCCAAATACCGACGCACGTGAAGACCATAATGAGGTGGAGCTCCATCTTGCTGGAAGTAAACTGGGAAGTTACCTTCCTCGTTTAGCAGGGATGGGAAAATCTCTTCTTGCAACATGTTAAGATACCTTTCGGCATTAAGATTTCCACTGACAAAAATTGGTCCAATAATTCTGTCACCCCATATCCCGGCCCAAACCATCACTTTACCGGCACCTTGCATCTTCGTCGGACTCAGCCAGTTAGGGTTAGCATTACTCCAATAACGTATGTTTTGCCGATTAACCTCTCCATTGACGTAAAAATTTGCTTCATCAGTAAACAAGATCTTACGTCAAACGTATATTCTTAGGGTATCTGAAACATAAAAACAAACGTTTAATTTTTCCTATGTATGGAAACTTACGGCCCACCCTGTATATATATATATAGGGTGTCCCAAAAAAACTATATACTTTTTATAGCATCATATATTTTATAATTAAAAAAAAACCAAACAATATATTGTTATAGCAATTGCCAATGAAAGGTAAATTAGTAATCTAAGTGATCAAAATGTTATAGCGAGTTGTTTTCATATAAAATTTAATTAACTACGCCAAGTGCTCAAAATGTTCTCCGGCGGCATGAATGCACTTTCAATACAACAAAATCGTGTGGTCTGATGAAGCTACCTTCAAGCTGAATGGCACAGTAAATCGACACAACTGCAGGTACTGGTCATTTGATAATCCACACGTTTATGTGGATAAACATGTTAATTTACCAGGATTAACAGCATGGTGTGGTTTATCATCCAGGGGTTTGGTTGGACCATTTTTCTTTAATGGGACAGTTACCGGTGCCGCATATCTCGACATGCTGCGGACAGAAATTATACCTGCAGTTCGGAAGTTGTTTGGAAACGACGACTTTTACTTTCAACAAGATGGAGCCCCCCTTCATTATCATTGTGATGTCAGAAGGTACCTCGATGAAACGTTGCCTAACCGTTGGATAGGACGAAGAGTAAGCATTGAGTATCCTCCACGTTCACCGGACTTGACTCCACTTGATTTTTACTTGTGGGGCTACCTGAAGGATGCAGTTTATGGTACAAGACCCGCAACACTCGAACACCTTAAGGATGCAATTAGGGAAAAGTGCGGGACCATCACAGCATCCACATTAGTCCATGTCTGCGAATCAGTTAGTCGACGCATTCAAAAGTGCATTCATGCCGCCGGAGAACATTTTGAGCACTTGGCGTAGTTAATTAAATTTTATATGAAAACAACTCGCTATAACCTTTTGATCACTTAGATTACTAATTCACCTTTCATTGGCAATTGCTATAACAATATATTGTTTGGTTTTTTAAAATTATAAAATATATGATGCTATAAAGAGTATATAGTTTTTTTTTGGGACACCCTGCATTATATATATATATATATATATATATATAATATATAATAGATATATATATATATTATATATATATATATATATATATATATATATAGATATATATATATATTATAGAGTAGTAGTAATAACAACAGTAATAAAAATTAGGAAAAATAGAAAACAATAAAAATACAAGCAATGAAAACTAGCCAAATCGATGTTAGGTTGAGCTACAGACAAATTATATAGAGTATAGGAGGGTTTCTACCTCTTAAATACCTCCACAATTTGACTCTTGCTCACAGATGTAAGTCTCCCTCTATGAAGACTATCCAGGAAAATTGTTCTAATGTTGGCGCTCATTCCGTGTTATCTTTAATCAGTGGGACTTGCCAATCGACATAAGAAAGACGCTAGTTAAAAGAAGATTCCGAACGCGTAAGACAATTATTTTTGTTGCCCAAAAATGTCGACTGCAAAATGTAGCCATGTTGGAACACCGTTTCCCATAAATCAGCGAAGTTAAGCGATAGTGAATGTCGATAATAGTTGGATAGGTGACCGTCCTTTGCATCCAGAGATATATAGATCCGTGGTTGTGGGCCCTCTTGTCCAGGGCCGCCGAGTGGGTGGGAAAGCGAGGTTAAATCACCGGGGCCCGGACCTCTAGGTGGCCCGAAAAGAGGGGGGATAAAATCTAAAAATATTAATAAAGCAATTGATTAAATAACAGAGGGGAAATATAATTAATGAACATACATTTTATACAGATTATCATAGTCAAACTGAAACAGATAAAATATTACCCGCGGTCCACCAATGCCCAAGACCGACTGACAGATCTGGAAATAATTGTAATTGAAAGGTAGTTACCCCGTACTTTGAATTTCATCAGAATCATTTACCACTTTGCTTGAGAGAAGGCAAAGAAAGTACACTTTCTAATTATGAAAATCTTGCAGTAAACAATTGTCTTGCCTACATGGACTGGTACTGCATTCGTAAATTGTATGGTGATAGAATTAATATAATTGATTCGAAAAATAAAATGGTCATTTTCTTATTTATTTATTCATACTGTATGTTTTGAATAGTGACTTGGACATATAATCAGTTTGCTTTTTATGTACACAAAAAACATTCACAATAAAATACTGAGTAAACAGGGGGGGGGCCATATACCAATCCTTCCCAGGGCCCGTGGCAGCTCTCGCCCGCCCTGCCTCTGTCACATGACCTTTATTGTTACGAGGGAGGTTGAACAATCCCCAAAATACACTCAGCAATAGAGTCCTTACTCTAAAAAAGGACTGTTCAAATTCGAAGAACCCTTAACAGTGTTTGACCATGTGCCACTATATTGAATTTATAAAGCATCTTACAAAGTACAGTTACTGCAGTGAAAACATCTACAGTATATGCTTTACAAAGGTTGTACTGTTAAGTGGTGTGTGTTTTTGCTTTTTTCCCAAACTCCAATTCTCAATTACAGTTCCTGCACCATTTTTCCGAATCGTCTCTTCCTTAACATTTGTGGTGACTAAAAAGTTAACATTTTCGTTTGAAGGCAAAAGATTTGGTTGCATCATTTTAGTAACTTGCCCAATGAGCCATGTATTACTTACACTTTGAGATAATTTACAGATTCTGGCTTTTATAAACCAGAAACAACTACGAAACGAGACAAAAATATTAACATTTTATCTCTCATCATGAACGACTATTTGGTGAATGATTGCCCTTATCACTTCAAACCTAAATTTTATAGAAGTTTTATTTGACTTTACTGATCAAGCCAATTGGTTTTTAGATTACCTCACTAGTAAACATTTAAATATAAAATATAGTGAGAACTGAAATAAACAACTTCCTTTCCCTTTTAGATATCTTAATTATGAAATGTCCGAACAACTTTCAAATCAAGCAAGAAAACTGTCGTAGAATCTCTCTCTAATTTTCTTACTTCTTCACTTAAGTTGTTTAAAATTTATAGCATCCCTACATCATTGAGTATGACATTTAAAACTTCATCGTATTGCAATAATTTGAAGAGGCAATTAAAATACCTTACAGATATTTTTGTAACAATATATTTCCAAAACCTTTAATTCAGAACTATGGACAATAATTCTTAGATAATGTTTATAGACCAAGTTCAGTCATACCAACCTTGCTGAAAGTCTTAAAATATTTAAGATGCCATTCACTGGGTATACCTCTTACAAAATAGAAACAAAACTGAAGTCATTACTATTAAATTATTACTCCTAAATGAATTTTAAATTTATTTTTAGTAAAAGAAATCTATTGAATCCTCATTTAAACACAAAGAATATCGAATTCGGGACTCGTGTTCGGGTGTGATTTACAAATATACGCGTCCTGCAAGCAGTTTTACTTTTGTTGGCTGCACCGCCTGCCAATTTAAAGTACTTACACACACAAACATGAAGGACTGATTTATCTTACTCTCAGACTACTTTCACGCCCTTCCCACTGGAGCATTTGTGGCCATGCTGCTATTTTCTCCAATCTTGATAAATGCAATCGCAATTCAGATTTGAAGATGTTATAAGCCTTATACATACACAAATAAAACCAACTATAAATGATTATCAGTCCTTTTCGTATCTCCTAATTGAAATTTAAACTTTTGCGTTTAGAAAATATAATTTCATCATTTATAACTGGTTTAATTGTTTTTAATATTACTGTATACATCATTTATACTCTGTATTTATAATCCTCTTAATTTCAAAGGGTGGAATTCCAACTTCCGTTTACATTTTCCTTGGAAGTAAGTAAATTATCGACTTTGGGATTTTATTTTTGTATTTAATGAAGTTGCTTCTAGCTTTTAACCTTTAAATTTTAGTATTTTATCTTACATTTGTATTTTATCTAATAAAAATGGTGAATTATATTTGCAGAATCATGACATTAATTTTAATGTCTCAAAATGAAAGGTGAACCAAATTATCATTATCAGCTTCTTCAGTGACGAATCAGACATAAAAAGAAAACACTGTTGACTAATAAGAAACTGCAGATTTTGTGCAAACTAACTTTGGATATACTTTTTTTTTGTACTTTGGACTAATTATTTATTAAAAGAGATTCTAGTAGAAATGTTTATTTATTTCATAACAGATCTTTTGGTTAAAAAAAAAAAAAAAAAAGAAAGAAAATTAACACTTTGGCGAAAAAGTTAAAGTTTGGCGCAAACACTACTGCACCATTTTTGTATCTCTTCCAAGTTCCGTAACTCAAACTTTATTTTCGGAGTGTTTCCGTAATGTGGCCGATATTATTTTAATGAAATCAATTTAAAATCAGCAACTTCAATCTCTTTATACGAAAACTAAATTTAAACTTCAGGAAAAGAGTTAAAAAAATTGTATTTTGATTTTCGAAATGGCATTTGGTTGGCCTATCTTTCAAAATAAATCCTTTGAGCTAATCAGCGTATGGGATTTATTCCTGACCGTCCTTATAAAATTCGTCGTCATCCGGACTGTCGTCCACCTGTTGGTAACCTCTGCACTAGGTCTAGAGGATATCAAATATTTTGAACTTTCTTCCCTACTTTAAATAGTTAGCAGCAATCAAAGACAGGAAAATATGCCCTATTCAAAATCCGGAGCGTATCATCATACGTTATTGTAAAATACTTATTGACACCTAATTAATGTTATAAGAATGAAACTAATAAATTACTCGTAATTATCATCAACTCGAGTTAATATAGTCTTAGGATATGACCAAATAAGGTATTTTGCATTATTTGATCCCTTTCAAGGTGATATTTTATTAGGTATTGAATTAAATTACATTTGAATATAATTTTGCAGATATTTATAATCCATATTAAATAATTAATTATAACAAATTACTGTTAATATTTAACAGTAAGAGTTAATGAGACAAAGGTATGACAAAAGAAGGTATTTTTTATCAACATTTGATCACTTTTAGGCTGATATTTTAAATAGAATTATTTATGAACATTAAAAAAAACATAGTTATTGATCAATGTTTAAAAATACAAAGCGTGTTGTTTTCTCGAAAGCAAAACCACCCCATAAATGTAGCATCATATGTATATATATATATATATATATATATGTGTGTGTGTGTGTGTGTGTGTGTACATATATTAGTGGTGAACCGGATATCCGCATCCGTATCATTTTAACATCCGCATCCGCACTTTTGACTGCGGATGTTATGCGGATATTACCACTAATAAATTATGCAATTTACAATTAAATTAGCTTATAAAGTAACTTATAAGGACCAGTCATGCACATTTCATGTAAAGTATTAATTATTAATGAACAAATACATATATAAACCTCAAAATATAAATACGTGGTAACACAGAAAATTGAATGAAACTTGTTTCATTCAATTTTCTGTGGCTGAAACTTTTGAGAAAGTTATTATTTTTATCATAATGAAAATATTAATATTAATTTTAATTCTTATGCATTGCCTCCCATAATAGTAATATCACGAAATTTTAAAAATTATGTCATATATTCATAATTCTATATTATATTGATAGATTAACTAAATATCCGCATCCGCATCCGCGGATATTGAACTTAAAGATCTGAATCCGCATCCGCATCCGCAGATGTTGAAAAACTGACACCCGGTCCACCACTAATATATATATATATATATATATATATATATATATATATATATGTAACCCGCAAAATATAACAGCACATTTACAAGTTCAAATATAACTAAAATGAATGTTAAAATTTATAATTTAGTTTCTTGTTTCTTACATTTTTACATTAAAATATTTTAGCCACATTCCATTATGGAGTGAACGCAGAGCGAATTTCTTTCACTAAAGTCAACCATGACACTTTTATATTTTTAAAGAATAACATTAAGAAATGACATATTATCGCACCTATCACTGCTGTTACTACTATTACTACTATTATTATTTATACTACTAACTACCTCAAACATACAATTGACCTCTCTAAAGATATTTCAGAAGAGCTCTTCATATTTCAAGATTTTGTAAATAATTTTTAACTTAATTGAGGAATTTCGGTCTAAGGCTCAGAGAGGTTTTCTTCAAAGAGTAATTATGACGACGAAATTCGTACCAATTGATGCCATCAGCAGTGGAAGTGTGGTTTCCTTCATACTGGTAACCATTTAGGTTTGATCTATGGCATTTTTCATACCACCATGCACCGCGGTACATCTTCGAACAGTTTCCACCTTCATTGCTGTCGTTGTCTTGATCTTTCGTTGAAAACATTTGACCGCTGTGAACAGTTAAAGAGTCACCGGCGTTTCCAGAATATTCTCCTAAATCTAGTCGATATTTCTCAGTGGCATCTCCGATGTAAAGGTGTTCGTACTTCGCCCAACGCTTTATTCCTGAAAGTCCTCAAGGTCCACCCTCAGTTCCATCAAAGTATCACTAACGAGGGCATGAATATTGTCGAGGCCGAGCCAAAATTCTCCCGTCACGATGCCAAAACCAAGTTGGTATTCAACCCATTTCCTGAAGAAGTTTTCTCTTTGTGGAAGAGCATCGCGATGTTGAATCACTGTCCATCTCCCTCCGTCAGTAATTTGGTCACAGAAAACAGAAACTGGTCGATTTTCGCAACAATTGAAAGGGTACACTGTTCGAATGCCAGACTCTCTGTCACCGAAGTTGAAAAGATCCGCACAATTTCGAGGATGTTTTTGAACTTTTTTCAATTTGGCGATTGTCTTTTGCATTGAATGCGAGTGAATTTTCATTCCATCAAAGAGGAATCTCTTGCGGAGTTCTCACATAGTGCCAAAGTCTGAGAAACGCAGTGAGGAGAGAAACCAATCTCCTCGAAGAGGTTTTCTGTTTCTCTGATCGTAGGTTCACTGCTGTCTCCACAAACGAAAGTGCTCAGTACAACAATCGTCAGGAAATTAATGAAAAGTAATGAAATTGACATTTTTTGGAGTTGGTTTTCCTGAACTGTTTCAGTAAATAGCTTCTAATAACTCGCTCTGAAATACCGTTTCTTTTTATACATTTTAGCGTACTTGTCCTCGATTGATTTATCTCGGAGCATCCTTCGTGTTGTGGGTGTACCCAAGTTTAGATTAATTTTATTTCCTTTTTAGTTCATTACTGAAATCCCAAAGTGGGCGTCTCTGTGAAATAACTGTCAAAGATGTCATAACTCATCACTTTCCGAAGTCCTATTCTGGACA
The DNA here is from genome assembly GCA_023014485.1 of Bathynomus jamesi. Taxonomy (NCBI): domain Eukaryota; kingdom Metazoa; phylum Arthropoda; class Malacostraca; order Isopoda; family Cirolanidae; genus Bathynomus; species Bathynomus jamesi. Next base: position 257,482 of record JAJOZX010003367.1, on the reverse strand, counting down.
TTTAAAATTTTAGTGTCAAATTTAGGTTATTTTAAAATCGCGCTTAATTCATTATTCACCAATCATTCTTTATTAAAAGATCATTAACTGAACGGTAAAAGGGATTTAAATTCGGGTAAAATTCGTCCAACAACATAGGGGACTTGCCATATGACAGCCAACTATTTTTCTACACACAAAACCTATCAACTGTTGTTGTTCATGTGCCATATATTCATGAATGGTAACTGTACCTGGTAACCAATTAATTTAGATTATACTTATGGACGACAGTTCCGTCTTCTAATAAGCAATTTATATTGAGAAACCTTTTGGGCTTGTTGTTTTTGCAGTAATATTGCAGTATTTCAGAGGAAAGATAAATTTTGAAATTTGCATAACAAAAATGCAACCCTCATTTATGTCATTTTAACAAAATACGACACCAAACTTACCAGTATTATAAGTCGGGGTCAGTATAAGGTGGCCATAAGGCGCTGTAAACAGGAAGAAGAGTCTATTCGAGCATCAAAAGCCTGTGAAGCTCGCATAAATAACGATAATAACAAATTTTGGAAATTTGTTAAGAATCAAACGGGTGTCAAAAATGTCCTCCCTCCGACAATCGATGGGGTGTCGGGGGAGGATGAAATTGCAACGCTGTGGAAAAACCACTACTCTAACATTCTTAATAGTGTGAGTAGGGATAATCTTAAGATAGATTGCAGCGAAACGATTGTGGGAGGGACAAGGGAAAATATTTTGATATCATTTTCTGAAGTAAAGAGGTTAATTAAAGAGTTAAAGACTGGTTCTGCGTCAGGGGTAGATGACTTATCGAATGAGCACTTAAAATATGCAAATGACCTCGTATATCTGCATATATCATTGCTCCTATCAGCCATGCTTGCTCATAGCTATATCCCTGCAGAATTCATGAGGGTATATATCTTGCCTCTGGTCAAAAATAAGTATGGAGACATTCTGTCCAGCAATAATTACAGGCCTATTGCTGTCGCTTCCTGCTTCTCGAAACTACTAGAAAAACTCTTGTTACTCCGATTAAATGATTTCCTATGGACATCTCCGAATCAGTTTGGCTTTAGAAGGTCTCACTCAACTGACCTGTGTATCTATGTACTTAAAGAAACAATATCTAAATACATTGAGAGTAATTCAACCATTTATAGCTGTTTCCTTGATATAAGTAAGGCATATGATAGGGTGAACCACAATATTTTATTTGCAAAGCGTGTTGTTTTCTCGAAAGCAAAACCACCCCATAAATGTAGCATCATATGTATATATATATATATATATATATATATGTGTGTGTGTGTGTGTGTGTGTGTGTACATATATTAGTGGTGAACCGGATATCCGCATCCGTATCATTTTAACATCCGCATCCGCACTTTTGACTGCGGATGTTATGCGGATATTACCTCTAATAAATTATGCAATTTACAATTAAATTAGCTTATAAAGTAACTTATAAGGACCAGTCATGCACATTTCATGTAAAGTATTAATTATTAATGAACAAATACATATATAAACCTCAAAATATAAATACGTGGTAACACAGAAAATTGAATGAAACTTGCTTCATTCAATTTTCTGTGGCTGAAACTTTTGAGAAAGTTATTATTTTTATCATAATGAAAATATTAATATTAATTTTAATTCTTATGCATTGCCTCCCATAATAGTAATATCACGAAATTTTAAAAATTATGTCATATATTCATAATTCTATATTATATTGATAGATTAACTAAATATCCGCATCCGCATCGCGGATATTGAACTTAAAGATCTGAATCCGCATCCGCATCCGCAGATGTTGAAAAACTGACACCCGGTCCACCACTAATATATATATATATATATATATATATATATATATATATATATATATATATATATATGTAACCCGCAAAATATAACAGCACATTTACAAGTTCAAATATAACTAAAATGAATGTTAAAATTTATAATTTAGTTTCTTGTTTCTTACATTTTTACATTAAAATATTTTAGCCACATTCCATTATGGAGTGAACGCAGAGCGAATTTCTTTCACTAAAGTCAACCATGACACTTTTATATTTTTAAAGAATAACATTAAGAAATGACATATTATCGCACCTATCACTGCTGTTACTACTATTACTACTATTATTATTTATACTACTAACTACCTCAAACATACAATTGACCTCTCTAAAGATATTTCAGAAGAGCTCTTCATATTTCAAGATTTTGTAAATAATTTTTAACTTAATTGAGGAATTTCGGTCTAAGGCTCAGAGAGGTTTTCTTCAAAGAGTAATTATGACGACGAAATTCGTACCAATTGATGCCATCAGCAGTGGAAGTGTGGTTTCCTTCATACTGGTAACCATTTAGGTTTGATCTATGGCATTTTTCATACCACCATGCACCGCGGTACATCTTCGAACAGTTTCCACCGTCATTGCTGTCGTTGTCTTGATCTTTCGTTGAAAACATTTGACCGCTGTGACAGTTAAAGAGTCACCGGCGTTTCCAGAATATTCTCCTAAATCTAGTCGATATTTCTCAGTGGCATCTCCGATGTAAAAGTGTTCGTACTTCGCCCAACGCTTTATTCCCTGAAAGTCCTCAAGGTCCACCCTCAGTTCCATCAAAGTATCACTAACGAGGGCATGAATATTGTCGAGGCCGAGCCAAAATTCTCCCGTCACGATGCCAAAACCAAGTTGGTATTCAACCCATTTCCTGAAGAAGTTTTCTCTTTGTGGAAGAGCATCGCGATGTTGAATCACTGTCCATCTCCCTCCGTCAGTAATTTGGTCACAGAAAACAGAAACTGGTCGATTTTCGCAACAATTGAAAGGGTACACTGTTCGAATGCCAGACTCTCTGTCACCGAAGTTGAAAAGATCCGCACAATTTCGAGGATGTTTTTGAACTTTTTTCAATTTGGCGATTGTCTTTTGCATTGAATGCGAGTGAATTTTCATTCCCATCAAAGAGGAATCTCTTGCGGAGTTCTCACATGTGCCAAAGTCTGAGAAACGCAGTGAGGAGAGAAACCAATCTCCTCGAAGAGGTTTTCTGTTTCTCTGATCGTAGGTTCACTGCTGTCTCCACAAACGAAAGTGCTCAGTACAACAATCGTCAGGAAATTAATGAAAAGTAATGAAATTGACATTTTTTGGAGTTGGTTTTCCTGAACTGTTTCAGTAAATAGCTTCTAATAACTCGCTCTGAAATACCGTTTCCTTTTTATACATTTTAGTGTACTTGTCCTGGTTTATCTCGGACATCCTTCGTGTTGTGGGTGTACCCCAAGTTTAGATTAATTTTATTTCCTTTTTAGTTCATTACTGAAATCCCAAAGTGGGCGTCTCTGTGAAATAACTGTCAAAGATGTCATAACTCATCACTTTCCGAAGTCCTATTCTGGACATTTAAAATTTTAGTGTCAAATTTAGGTTATTTTAAAATCGCGCTTAATTCACTATTATTCACCAATCATTCTTTATTAAAAGATCATTAACTGAACGGTAAAAGGGATTTAAATTCGGGTAAAATTCGTTCAACAACATAGGGGACTTGCCATATGACAGCCAACTATTTTTCTACACACAAAAGCTATCAACTGTTGTTCATGCCATATATTCATGAATGGTAACTGTACCTGGTAACCAATTAATTTAGATTATACTTATCGACAGGTCTTCTAATAAGCAATTTATATTGAGAAACCTTTTGGGCTTGTCGTTTTGCAGTAATATTGCAGTATTTCAGAGGAAAGATAAATTTTGAAATTTCCATAACAAAAATGCAACCCTCATTTATGTCATTTTAACAAAATACGACACCAAACTTACCAGTATTATAAGTCGGGGTCAGTATAAGGTGGCCATAAGGCGATGTAAACAGGAAGAAGAGTCTATTCGAGCATCAAAAGCCTGTGAAGCTCGCATAAATAACGATAATAACAAATTTTGGAAATTTGTTAAGAATCAACGGGTGTCAAAAATGTCCTCCCTCCGACAATCGATGGGGTGTCGGGGGAGGATGAAATTGCAAAACTGTGGAAAAACCACTACTCTAACATTCTTAATAGTGTGAGTAGGGATAATCTTAAGATAGATTGCAGCGAAACGATTGTGGGAGGGACAAGGGAAAATATTTTGATATCATTTTCTGAAGTAAAGAGGTTAATTAAAGAGTTAAAGACTGGTTCTGCGTCAGGGGTAGATGACTTATCGAATGAGCACTTAAAATATGCAAATGACTAGTATATCTGCATATATCATTGCTCCTATCAGCCATGCTTGCTCATAGCTATATCCCTGCAGAATTCATGAGGGTATATATCTTGCCTCTGGTCAAAAATAAGTATGGAGACATTCTGTCCAGCAATAATTACAGGCCTATTGCTGTCGCTTCCTGCTTCTCGAAACTACTAGAAAAACTCTTGTTACTCCGATTAAATGATTTCCTATGGACATCTAATCAGTTTGGCTTTAAAGGTCCACTCAACTGACCTGTGTATCTATGTACTTAAAGAAACAATATCTAAATACATTGACAGTAATTCAACCATTTATAGCTGTTTCCTTGATATAAGTAAGGCATATGATAGGGTGAACCACAATATTTTATTTGCAAAACTAGAAGACAGGAAGGTTCCCATGTACATATTAAATTTATTGAAATTTTGGTATTCCCACCAATCTTTCACTGTTAGGTGGGGCAATGTACTATCCGAGTGTTTTGGCTCCCTTGCGGGGTGAGACAAGGCTCCTTGCTCTCCCTATGCTGTTTAATGTGTATATTGACGGATTAATTGCTTCACTTAATGAGGCAACAGTAGGATGTTGTATAGATAACACAAGGATAAATAACTTAGTTTATGCCGATGATATGGTGTTAAAAGTCCCTCTGTTAAAGGTCTGGATCGGCTACTAAATGTCTGCGAAGTGTATTCGCAGAAACATGATATTCTTTTTAATGTACAAAAACTAAGGTTATGCAATTTCATCCTAAAAGCTGTAATCAGCCAGCTGATATAAGGTTTAAAATGAATGGTGAAGTAATTGAGGAAGTACAAGAGTTTAAGTATTTGGGTCAAACTATTACCAGCTCCTTGAGTGATGACTCGGATATAAGAAAACAATCTCGAAGCCTGTGTGTTAAAGCGAATATGACCATAAGGAACTTTCGTTTCTGTACAAGTGAAGCTAAAGACACACTCTTTCGTACTTTCTGCAGTAATATATACGGTCAGCAACTGGGTGAATTATAAAAAAGGTTCTGGTAGAACCCTAAATTTGCTGTACAACAGGTCTTTTAGACTCTTACATAAATTACCCCCGAGATGCTCAGCTTCGCAAATGTTTGCTACCCGCAATGTTCCGAGCTTCCCGGAGGTAACAAGACGTGCTCAACACAGTCTAATGCAAAGAATTAAAAAATCAACCAACCCGATCATCCAAGCTATCCATGAGTCCTGCCATTTATCCTCTAAGCTATGGACTTCTTGGTACGAAAACGTCTGTCTGTAGCTCCACTTAACTTCGACAGTGCAGTATTATTTCTAATCAATTGTATATATTTTTATCCTTAGTGTATGAACTGTCATTGTATTAATAATATTTGTCATATGGACTATAGTCTGCCAATAAATCTTTTCATTTTCATTTTCATTTTCATTTTTACAACGCAATTTTACCTTTTTCAATCTTCACCAAAAGCACAGATTATCTTATTTACTGAAACTACATTGCATATTTTTACATAAAGTTTGGTAATTTTACACTTCTTACAACTAACCATAAAGATATGTAAATGTATTTTACACAAAATATCTGGAGGTTGATTGAGTTAAAAAAGTTATTTGTGTAAAATTCAAATACAGACTTCCTCTTAACATTCCTCTTGATTTTTACCAAATTTTTTGCAATGTACAGGGTGGGAGAAAAGTCTTTAAGGATTTTATACACAAATAATTAGTTAACAACATTATTCAGATAAGTGTTGAAAGGATGAAAGAAATCAAACAAAAAGTCTAAAAGAATTTTATTCATACAAATATTTTGTTAAATTATAATTTAATCTTGAAAGAGTTCTCCATCCGCTATGATACATTTGTGGATTCTCTCTGTGAAACTCTTTATTTTCTTCTGAACATATCGAGTGGGATCTTTTCAGCTGTTCACCTATTTTGCGGCCAAGGGCATTCACATTTCGATAAATGAAACCAGGAGTGTAGAGTTTGTCACGCAAATAAGCCCAAAGCAAGAAATCACATGGGGATAAATCAGGTGATCTGTTGGCCACTCGATGAGACCTCGCCGCCAAGCGGCATATCCAGAATATCACAGGCAGCTGCAGAGTAATCTGGCGGTGTTCCATCATGTTGTTAAAGCAAATTCCTATCAACGCCATTAGTAAACTGTCGCAAAATTTTGTCTCTCAATACCTGACAATAGCGTTTCCCATCCATCGTATTCGCGATATGTCAAACGAAACGAGTCCTGAATAACCAATGCACACCCAGACTGTTAGTGTAGACTTTTTAACGGGTTTACTCAATCGTATTTTGCGATTTTTTTTTCGCCCATTAATGAACGTTGGGTTTGTTTCCTTTACTCGTTAAGCCGAATACACATTCATCTGAAAATTGATCTTTTGAACGAAATCTGGATCACTGTTGAACTTCTGTTTCATTGTTTCAACAAACTGCAGCCGTTTATCAGAATCATCGTCATATATGAACTGAGAGTAAATGGGTTTGTAATCGTGGATTCGTGGTACCCCTGTGATTTCAATATTTTCGCTACCGAAAATTTGAAAATACCCACTTCCTGTGCGACTTTTCTCGTTGAAGTTGTTGGATCGACTTGAAAAGTGGGACGACATTTTCTATTTTGTTGTCTCCTGTCGCCATCACTGGCCTTCGGCTTCTTGGACGATCTTTTACCAGCCTCCCTGTTTCCAAGTTTGGCTTCCAGTATCGAATAGTGGTTGCATTTGATGATGGTTTACTATATTTTTGTTGAAATAAACGCAAACTTTCTTCATAATTATTATAAGAAATAGCCCACGATACAAGACACACTTTTTTTTGTAATAATTTCAATGGCGCCTAAAAATATACCGAGTATATTTGTTTGGGTGAGTTATCGGAAACGTTCCGTACATACTTCACGCACTGAACCACTGTACAGGTATAAAATAATTCACAATTCCGCCTGCTATCAAACGCAGCGCAGCATGCCCGTATCGCAGGCCATTATTAAAGAAAAGGCACGGTCTTTGTGGCGAGATGTGAGGAAGGCAGTCGTTGGTGAAGGTGAGAGCAGTGGTGGTGAACCTTTTAGTGCGAGTCGGGGGTGGCTTGACCCCATTCTGGGGTGGTTTGAGGAAATAAAAGTACAGTACGGGTATGTTTATTCTTTTATTGATGTTATTCATAACTTACTATGGTAATACAGTTCTGTATTTGTGTTTTATACTTGATTTTATGTATCGTATGGGAACTTATCCAAACATCTTACCTTCTGAAAAATAACCACTGGAAACGCATCCCCCCCCCCATAAAACATGTATTTATATGGGAAAAAATTATTCATTATTCGCAATTTCGCTATTCGTAATGAGTCTGAGGGACTGGGTTGCGTTTTAATCGGATCACCCTGTATTTTAGTGGCAAGTAATCTAATCAAAACATTGTTATGTGAAGATGTCGTTGGGAAGCAGGAGAAATTTTCACGCAAAAATCTTTCAAATTAATTTCAATTTTTACAAAAGAAAATATAAGAAAATAAATAGAAATAAATGGAAATTAAAATAAAAGTTCCATTTCATTAATTTCTTTCATATATATATATAATATATATATATATATATATATATATATATATGGGAATGAACTCAGAATGGTCCCCTGAGGTTTTTAATGATACGCACAGACCGTGCATGGAAAAAGGAACTTTTCTGGGATAATTAAATCCACTATAGTCCGAATAAGTAATGGTAAATGACAAATACCGTAGATTTTCTTTTTCATGATGCTAGCCCGACGTGGGCAACGGGTCACTCGCAAAGAGGTCCCATAAATATAGCTTCCCTCACCAACTATCTGCAAAGCAGACAGGATCCAGCTTTGGGACATGGATCTAGGGTTTAAAGCAGCCTAGCCCTGCTACATTTAGAACCTCAATATAAGCAAAAGACTCGCTGCCTTCACGTCAGATTGAATACATCAAAGAAAAAGGGGACCATTCTGAGTTCATTCCCATCTTGAAACGGACATGTTATGTGCCTTGAAAAGTGGACGCTCAATTCTGCCAGTGAGGTTTAAGTTTTGGTTTTTGGCTAAAAATATAATAGTTACCCCTTTTTCTTTGATGTATTCAATCTGACGTGAAGGCAGCGAGTCTTTTGCTTATATTGAGGTTCTAAATGTAGCAGGGCTAGGCTGCTTTAAACCCTAGATCCATGTCCCAAAGCTGGATCTGTCTGCTTTGCAGATAGCTGGTGAGGGAAGCTATATTTATGGGACCTCTTTGCGAGTGACCCGTTGCCCACGTCGGGCTAGCATCATGAAAAAGAAAAACTATGGTATTTGTCATTACCATTACTTATTCGGACTATAGTGGATTTAATTTTCCCAGAAGAGTTCCTTGTTCCATGCACGGTCTGTGTTTAACATATAAGTTTCTCAGGGGACCATTCTGAGTTTGTGTAAATATATATATATATATATATATATATATATATAGAGAGAGAGAGAGAGAGAGAGAGAGAGAGAGAGAGAGAGAGGGTGCTCCATAAGTCCAATCTCATATTAAAATTTATTTTAAATTAAATTTGACAAAGTAACACATAAGGACTGAAACAAATGTTCAAATTGACGTCTTGCTTTTGGCACCTTCTTTTTTGTTGCAGGTAGAATAACACGCAATGGCTAATATGAAAGTGAGTTACACTCCTGAGTAAAAGGCCTCAGCCTCTTCCTCCGCCTTTTCTACCTTCAACAATAAAAAGGCGCCAAAACAAGACATCAGTTTGAACATTTTATGTATTACTTTTATAAATTTAATTTAAAATAAATTTTAATATGAGACCGAATTTATGGGACACCCTGTATACATACAGAGAGAGAGAGAGATTATAGAATCCCTAAAAAATTGAAAAATTTAAAACATTGAAGGAATAAAATGGAAAGAAAAACAGCAACAAATGAAGGATTCTTTAAATAGAGTTAATAAACCTAACCAACTTAACCTAACCTAACCTAACCTACAAATTCAGACGTAAAATCTTAACTCTGTTTAAAGTTAACTAATTATTAATTCGATTAACTTTAACCCCTTTTTTGTTAACTTCAATTAAAGAATTCGTTTGTTCTGAAATCTTAATATTTTGTAGGATTTTGTATTTGCAGGTTTTAAAACTCTCTCTCTCTCTCTCTCTCTCTCTCTCTCTATAATATATATATATATATATATATATATAATATATATAATATATTGTGACATCATGACTTGTCAAAAAAGTAAAAAATAGAATTTTTGTCATTGATTGAATCGAGACAAGTTTGTGAAAAACAAATGAAATGAAGTAAAGAAATCTCTTCATTATTTATAACAATTTTAATACCAAAAATTTCAAGAGGGGCATCTCAAATGAGTTCTAAAAGAGAAAATATAATTTTGTGTAATACAACTCGCAGTGAACGCCAATTGCGTTACTTTCATTATGTCAACAGTAAGTGAAGCCCTCACATTTTCTCCTTGAAGCCTTCAAGAAATCACGAACCTGGACGTCAAGCGTGTTCGAGTAATATAATGAAGCTCTAGTATCTCTTTCAGCTGAAGGTAATACGATAATTAACGCCTAATCTGTAATCTAAACAGTACTGCAGACGAGGCAAAATCTATCGACATTCCGACACGCCAACAAGGGTCAAAAGTGAATTTTGTAGCAAGCCCTTTTCAAAACGATAATTTCAATTATTCGGAATATATTAACTGTCGCTGCAAAAGTATTGATCAAAGGAAGGAATTGGTAAATAACAGGCCATGAAAATCCTCCCGATCAGCAGCCCACGTATAAATATACAGTGATTGCTTAGAGCAGTAAGTCCGAATGAAGCGTGCAGGTGGCGACTGTCGCCGTGCAATCTCTTTTTTTTCGACTTTATGATGGTTTAAAGGCGAGTTATCTGTTTTTCACAGTGCCGAAATTTCTACTGTGGTTGCTAAATACTTGTTTCATACTAAAATTATGAAGAAAACCAATATAAAAATGAGGTATTATGACTGAAAGTAAGGTACGTTCATCACTTTATGCGTGCTCAGCATCATCCGCCATGTTTTGCCACACCTCGCCACGTTTGGCGTCTGCACTGCCAATTTAGGTAGACGATTCGCCATGGCTCAGGGTTTTTTTCAAAAACTTTATCGTTCCGGCCTAGTATATATAATCTAAATGTAAGATAATATGTTGTAGCTTGGGTACACAGATAATGTTGATATGGTAGGTGGAAGACAAGTTCATGCCTATTACAATTATTATTATTATTATTAGTAGTAGTAGTAGTAGTAGTAGTAGTAGTATCACTAGGTGATTCGGTGTATAGTTGCTTTTTTTCCTACAAATGTAGACTTATTTCATAATACATTTATTTATATGTAAGCTTTAATACTGTCTTTGCTACACAGACAATGCCATCATTATAATAAGAAGACTGGGGCACCAATTCGAGCAGGATAGGCTCAAGCGGCACAGAAGCTGTCAGCAAAGTAAAACGCGAGAATTGGGAGTTAATGCAGCAGCAGCCAGGGCATATGGAGTTCCATCTAGAATCGTGCGCAGAAGAATTAATACAAGAGACTCTGAAGAAATTGAATCAGAATCTGAGGTCAACAACTGTGTGGAATGTCTGGAGAGTTACTTCAAAACAACATCAAGATCTGACTGGGTGAAATGCACTAAATGCCAAAAGTGGCTGCATGGAATATGTACTATGTATGTACTTCTCTGCAACGTATATGACAAATTTGAAAAACGTAAAAGAGGAAAAAATAACTTTCTATGAGGTAGGATAAGTAATTCTTTTGGTGGGGCATCTGTCCCCCGAGTCCCGGGGAGAGATGCCTCGATTAGAATGGTTTTTTAAAGGATTGTAATGCAAACACCATTATGTATGAAGGTTTCAACTAATTTTTTCCTTTTGAGGTAATGATTGTACGATGTCACGATAACTTAAGTGTTTTGTTTTCCATAAAAAAATCTAAATCGAAAAAGTCGGGTATCTGTACCTGTTTTACGCTATAAACAAGGAGGGAGAGACAATCGAATGTATATATTGTAGTGTAGAATAGGGTGGGTCAAATTTTTAATCAGGATTGGTACGGGTGTGGAAACTTGCTCCTGCACTATAAAAACAAGAAACACAACATGAATTTAAGATTTGATCATTTTTAGGGGTGCCAACTTTTCATTGAATTTGTTATGTATGATTGAGGCGCCGACGATCATCACTGGTGTGAAAACCCGTTTCCTATGCCATTGTGTTCCACAGCTTTCCTTCTTTTGAATAGATATGGATACATTTGGTTAGTTCGTCACGAAAGATTATGAAAATCTGTTTATTTAAGTTTGGTAATTCCCCTCCATCAATACAAAATCGAAAGGTTGTGTCGGCAGAGTGACGAACTGGCCAGGGTTCATCAGCCAATGAGAGTTACTTAAAGCACACAGTTCCTGGAACGATGCATCAGCAAATGGCCACAGAAATCAACAGAGTTCTTCGTTATTACGTGTCAGTAGAGGAACCAACTCATGAACCAATGTGCTTGGTAGAATATATTATTAAAGTCTATTCCAACATGGTTCAAAATTAAATTGAACTGCGAGTGTACTGATGGAGCTAAAATTTCCACTTCTTATTAACCCAAATCAATGAGTTAACTGACAGAAATGTCATTGAAGTTGGTCAAGGTGCATTAAAATGGAACTACTATTTGTCATCCAGAAAATATTATTCTAAGTGCAGTCATTGATGATCGTCTAGAATTAGAACTGAAGCTGCGAATATGATCATTAAAACAAGACAAACCATCGGCATTGGATGATTGTTTCCAGTCAAAAATCAAGGAAATTACAAACCAAATTTGAGTTAAAAAAAAGACGCTGTGTAGGCTATTAATTGCACTTCTTTAAGGAGTCTGATTTAGTGCAAATATTTTTTGGTTTTCCCTGTTGTTGCATCTTCATGTTGTAGTTTGAAGATCTGAAAATGAATAACTTAAGCAAATTTTACAGAAACTAACGTAAAATTGAACATTCACTCAATATATTTTGGTTCACTTTAAATTACTTTATCTTAAAATTGATGCACTGGAGTCTCCGTTTTTTGGTCATTAGGCTCACTCATTGTTTGTAAAGTTCAACAATTTTGAACGTTTGTTATTAAGTAAAGTTCGTTATTAATCGTTTTAATTATGAAAACTAAACAAAACAACAAATTCATACAGATATTGTTTAATACTTATTCTGAAAGTTGTCAACAAATTAACCATTAACAACATAACTATTGAAATTACTAATATAGAAATAGTCTCCGTATTCAAGTCTGAGTTGGGACCCCTAAACCTGATCGAAAAAGCCTCAAATTTCATAAATGAATTATTTGAGAATAAGAATAACTTTCTAAACCCAAAACATAAGGAAATCCAATTTAATTTCGACCCACCCTCGTGTAGGCACTTTTCCCAGGTTTACCAGGTTATATTTATGTGTGTGTATATATATATATATATATATATATATATATATATATAGGTATATCCCGGTTTTCGCAAGTTATGTTCCTCAGACTCATTACGAATAGCGAAAGTGCGAATAACGAATAATTTTTCCTCATATAAATACATGTTTATAGGGGGATGCGTTCCGGTGGCCATTTTCCAGAAGGTAAGTCATTTGGATATATTCCCATACGATACATAAAAACAAGTATAAAACACAAATACAGACCTGTTTTAGCATAGTAAGTTATGAATAGCATCAAAGACCGTGCCTTTTCTTGAATAATGGCCTGCGATACGGGCATGCTGCGCTGCGTTTGATAGCAGGCGGAATTGTGAATTATTTTTTCCCTTATCTGACATTGCGAATAACGGAGCTGGTTTTGCGAATAGCAGAATTTGGTTTCAAAAATATTTTACGAATAAGCGAAGCTACGAGTATCGAAGTTATGAATAACGGGGTACAACTGTACAGTGTACCTGTACAGTGCTTCAGTGCGTGAAGTATGTACGAAACGTTTCCGATAACTGACCCAAACAAATATACTAGATATATTTTTAGGTGTCATTGAAATTATTACAAAAAAAAAGTGTATCTTCTATCGTAGGCTATTTCTTATAATAATTGTGAAGAAAGTTTCCGTTTATTTCAACAAAAATATAGTAAACCACCATCAAATGCAACCACTATTCGATACTGGAAGCCTAAACTTGGAAACAGGGAGTCTGTTTAAAGATCGTCCAATACGCCGAAGGCCAGTGACGGCGACAGGAGACAACAACAAAGAAAATGTTCTCGCCACTCTTCAAGTCGATCCAAAAACTTCAACGAGAAAAGGCGCACAGGAAGTGGGTATTTTCAAATTTTCAGTAGCAAAAATATTGAAATCACAGGGTGACCACGAATCCACGATTACAAACCCATTTACTCTCAGTTCATATACGACGATGATTCTGATAAACGGCTGCAGTTTGTTGAAACAATGAGACAAAAGTTCAAGTGATCCAGATTTCGTTCAAAAGATCAAATTTTCAGATGAATGTGTATTCGGTTTAACGAGTAAAGAAAACAAACCCGACGTTCACTACTGGGCGAAAAATATCGCAAAATACGATTGAGTAAACCAGTTAAAACGTCTATACTAACAGTCTGGGTGTGCATTGGTTATTCAGGACTGTTTCCTTTGACATATCGAGAAAAACGATGGATGGGAAACGCTATTGCCAGGTATTGAGAGACAAAGTTTTGCCACAGTTTACTAATGGCGATGGCAGGAATTTGCTTTATCAACATGATGGAACACCGCCACATTACTCTGCAGCTGCACCGTAATATTCTCGATACGAACCTTGAAGTCTTGGCGGCGAGGTCCCATCGAGTGGCCAACCGGATCACCTGATTTAACCCATGTGATTTCTGGCTTTTGGGCTTATTTGCGTCACAAACTCTACACTCCTGGTTTCATTTATCGAAATGTGAATGCCTTGGCCGCAAATAGATGAACACTGAAAAGGATCCCACTCGATATGTTCAGAAGAACAATAAAGAGTTTCACAGAGAGAATCACAAATGTATCATAGCGGATGGAGAACTCTTTCGAGATTAAATTACAATTTAACAAAATATTTGTATGAATAAAATTCTTTTAGACTTTTTGTTTGATTTCTTTCATCCTTTCAACACTTATCTGTATAATGTTGTTAACTAATTATTTGTGTATAAAATCCTTAAAGACTTTTCTCCCACCCTGAACACTGTAAAAAAATTGGTAAAAATCAAAAGGAATATTAAAAGGAAGTCTGTATTTGAATTTTACACAAATAAATTTTTTTTAACTCAATCAACCTCCAGATATTTTGTGTAAAATGCATTTACATATCTTTATGGTTAATTGTAAAAGGTGTAAAATTACCAAACTTTATGTGAAAATATGCAATGTGTTTTCAGTAAATAAAGTAATATGTGGTTTCCGTGAACTTTTAAAAAGGTAAAATTGGTTTGTAAAAATATATAATTAACTGGCAATTTTGCTGTCATAATGTTAAGTGAATTTCAAAATTTATCTTTTCTGTGAAATAATATTACTGCACATACGACATACCCAAAACGTTTCTCAATATAAATTACTTATTAGAAGATGGGACTGTAATCCATAGGTATAATATAAGTTAATTGATTACAAGGTACAGTTATCATACATTCATGAGTATATGGCATATGAACGACAGTTGATAGATTTTGTGTGGAGAAAAATAGTTGGCTGTCATGTGGCAAGTCTCCAACGACTCTTGTTGAACGAATTTTGCCTGAATTTAAATCCCTTTTACCGTTCAGTTAATGATCTTTTAATAAAGAATGAGTGGTGAATAATTGTAAATTAAGGTCGCTTTTAAAATAGCCTAAAAATGATACTAAAATTTGAAGTGTCCAGAATAGGACTTCGCAAAGTAATGAGTTGTGACATCTTTGACAATAACTTGAGAGAGACGCCCACTTTGGGATTTCAGTAATGAACTAGAAAGGAAACAAAATTTATCTAAAATGGGGGTACACCCACAGGACGAAGGATGTTCCGAGATAAACCAACCAAGGACAAGTACACTAAAATGTATAAAAAGGAAAGGGTATTTCAGAGCCAGTTATTAGAAGCTATTTACTGAAACAGTTCAAAAACCAACTCCAAAAAATGTCAATGTCATTACTTTTCATTAATTTCCTGACGATTGTTGTACTGAGCAATTTCGTTTGTGGAGACAGTAGTGAACCTACGATCAGAGAAACAGAAAACCTCTTCGAAGAGATTGGTTTCTCTCCTCACTGCGTTTCTCAGACTTTGGCACTATGTGAGAAAACGGCAAGAGATTCCTCTTTGATGGGAATGAATTTCACTCTCATTCAATGCAAAAGATAATCGCCAAATTGAAGGAAGTTCAAAAACGTCCTCGAAATTGTGCGGATCTTTTCAACTTCGGTGAAGAGAGTCTGGCATTCGAACAGTGTACCCTTTCAATTGTTGCGAAAATCGACCAGTTTCTGTTTTCTGTGACCAAAATACTGACGGAGGGAGATGGGCAGTGATTCAACATCGCGATGCTCTTCCACAAAGAGAAAACTTCTTCAGGAAATGGGTTGAGTACCAACTTGGTTTTGGCATCGTGACGGGAGAATTTTGGCTCGGCCTCAATAATATTCATGCCCTCGTTAGTGATACTTTGATGGAACTGAGGGTAGACCTTGAGGACTTTCAGGGAATAAAGCGTTGGGCGAAGTACGAACACTTTTACATCGGAGATGCCACTGAGAAATATCGACTAGATTTAGGAGAATATTCTGGAAACGCCGGTGACTCTTTAACTGGTCACAGCGGTCAAATGTTTTCAACGAAAGATCAAGATAACGATGCAAGCGATGGAAGCTGTTCGAAGACATACCGCGGTGCATGGTGGTATAAAAATTGCCATGGCTCAAACCTAAATGGTTATCAGTATGAAGGAAACCACACTTCCTCTGCTGATGGCATCAATTGGTACGAATTTCGTGGTCATTATTACTCTTTGAAGAAAACTTCTCTGAGCCTTAGACCGAAATTCCTCAATTAAGTTAAAAATTATTTATAAAATCTTGAAATATGAGAGCTCTTCTGAAATATCTTTAGAGAGGTCAATTGTATGTTTGAGTAGTTAGTAGTATAAATAATAATAGTAGTAATAGCAGTGGTAGGTGCGATAATATGTATTTCTTAATTATTCTTTAAAAATATAAAAGTGTCATGGTTGACTTTAGTGAAAGAAATTCGCTCTGCGTTCACTCCATAATGGAATGTGGCTAAAATATTTTAATGTAAAAATGTGAGACAAGAAACTAAATTGTAAAATTTAATATTCATTTTAGTCATATTTGAACTTGTAAATTTGCTGTTATATTTTGCGAGTTATATATATATAATATACTGTATATATATATATATATATATATATATATATATATATATAATATGATGAATAAAACCACGAAGGGAAAAACACAGACTGGTGCTCAAGCGCTTTCGTCTAATGACCACCTCCTCATAAATATTTTTCACGTGTCACTTTCGTGAAATAATTTTCATATCTATATATATATATATATATATATATATATATATATATATATATATATATATATATATATATATATATATATATATACTACAATTTTGGGGTGGTTCTGCTTTCGAGAAAACAACACGCTTTGTATTTTTAAACATTGGCCATTAAACCATATTTTTTATTAATGTTGTTCATAAGTAATTTTATTTAAAATATCAGCCTAAAAGTGATCAAATGTTGCTAAAAAACCTTCTTTTGTCATATCTTAGTCTCATTAATTCTTACTGTTAAATATTAACAGTAATTTGTTATAATTAATTATTGAATATGTATTATAAAGATCTGCAAAATTATATTGAAATGTGATTTAATTCAATACCTAAAAAATATCAACTTGAAAAGGATCAAATAATGCAGAATACCTTATTTGGTCATATCCTAAGACTATATTAACCCGAATTGATGATAATTACTAGTAATTTATTAGTTTCATTCTTATGACATTAATTAGATGTCAATAAGTATTTTACAATAACGTATCATGATGCGCTTCGGATTTTCAATATGGCATATTTTCCTGTCCTTGATTGCTGCGAAATATTCAAAGTACGGAAGAGAGTTTAAAATATTTGATAGCCTCTAGGTCTAGTGCAAAGGTCACCAATAGATGAACCACACACCGGCTGACGACGAATTTTATAAGGACCGACAGGAATAAATCTCCTATGCTGATTAGCTCAAAGGATTTACTTTGAAAGATAGGCCAACCAAATGTCATTTCGAAAATCAAAATGCAATTTTGTCTACGCTTTTCTTGAAGTTCAAATTTAGTTTTCACATAAAGAGATTGAAATTGGTGATTCTAAATTGATTTCGTTAAAATAATTTCGGCCACATTACGAAAACACTCCGAAAATAAAGTGCGGGTAACGGATCTTGGTAGAGATACAAAAATGGTGCATCAGTGCACTTTTTCAATGGTTACAATGGTGCACTTTGCAATGGGGCAATGATTTAATAGTAATGACTTCAGTTTTGTTTCTATTTTATAAGAGGTATACCCAATGAATAGCATCTTAAAATATTTTTCCTCTTTCGGCAAGGTTGGTATTGCTGAACTTGGTCTATAAACATTATCTTACAATTATTTTCTGAAGTTCTGAATTAAAGGTTTAAGGTTTGGAAATATATCTAAATGTAATCTAAAGATTTGTCGAAACGTCTCAAGTACAAAAAATAAACGGAAATATTTAGTTATATGAAAAGAAGGACCAACATAACAGCAAACATTCCCGTTTATTTTTTGTACTTGAGACGTTTCATCAAATACAAAAAGAAATTAAAATCATTAAAATTAAATTAAAATTACCTCAACTGGTAAATACACAATGATTATGTCAACTTTCATATTCGGTAGATACTGAGAGAAAACCGTTGCACTGTTATAAAATGAAAAATGAACAATATCTCTCCTTTCATTCCAGCGTAGGACCTTCATAAATCGAGAAAACTCACTTTACGAGAATTAATTAAAGAAAAGTCTCATTTGCTGCAAGGAAATAAATTAAAACGTTAAACATTTCATACCAATTTGAATTTAATTAAAAATCTTAAAAGGACAGAACCTAATCTAAAACAATATATAAGACCAAATTCACTATAAGAAACTCAACTTTGCCTTAAATGAGATTATTAACCAGAAGAGGAAAATCAAAAACGAAAATGAGAATGCATCTGCCGTGAGTAATTTCTTTTCGAAACGACCTCATTTGGATTTCAAAAATGTGCTAAACAGGAAAGAGAAATAATCTAGATTTAGATACGCCCTCAAAATTCCGGATGTTTCGAAAGATATAGACGAATGATTCTGCGCATAAAAATGTATAAAAGAGAAGGTTTTTCAAGGGTAGCTACTAGAAGTCATTCGAACAGCAGATTCAACAAGAGAAAAGATGGTTGAACCAAACCCTCTGATAACTTTGATGATCTTTGCTTTATTGAACAGATTCGTTTATGGAGACAGTATTGACTCTAAGATGACAGGACTTAACAACCTTTACGAAGAGATTGGATTCTCTCCTGCTTGCGTGTCGCAAACTCTGGCGCTTTGTGAGAACTCCGTAAAGAATTCTTTCTTGCTCGGAATGAAAGTCATTTGCATGCAGTCGAAAAGCGAATCGTCATCTTCATTGAAATTCCCAAACGTCCTCGTAATTGTGAAGATTTATTTAACCTTGGTGACAAGGAGTCCGGGATTCGAACGGTGTACCCTTTCAGTATCGAAACCCGACCCGTTTCTGTTTTGTGCGACCAAACTACTGACGGAGGTGGATGGACAGTGATTCAACATCGAGAGGCTCTTCCAGAGAGAGAAAATGTCTTTCGGAAGTGGGTGAAGTACCAAATTGGTTTCGGAAACCTGAAGGGAGAATTTTGGCTCGGCCTAAATAACACTCATGCCCTTGTCGGTGACACTCTGATGGAATTGAAGGTGGACCTTGAAGACTTCGAAGGGAAAAAGCGTTGGGTCAAGTACGAATACTTTTACATCTGAGATGCCGTTCAGAAATACCTTTTGGATTTAGGAGAATATTTGGGCAACGCCGGGCATCCATTCGGTGGTCACAACGGTAAAATGTTTTCAACAAAAGATCAAGACAACGACACTCTTACAGGTGGAAGTTGTTCGAAGAATCACCGCGGAGCATGGTGGTATGGACAATGCCATTCATCGAATTTGAATGGATATCAATATGAAGGAAACCACACTTCATACGCCGATGGCATCAATTGGCATACGTTTCATGGGCATCATTATTCCTTAAAGATAACTTCTCTCAGTCTTAGACCAAAATTCAGAAATTAAATTCGATACTCAAAATTGTAGGAAAACCTCAGAATAAAGACATATTAATTAACTATATTAAAGAACACGTAGTAATAATAATAATAATAATAATAATAATAATAATAACAATAATGATACTAATAATAATAATACTACTAATAATAATAATAATAATAATAATTGTTTAATTTTCAAAAAATAAATACAGAAAATGTAAATGTATAAGTACTGCCATAGAGCCATACTATTTCATGTAGTTTCCACAGTACAGGGTGTTCATAAAGTCACGCAAGTGAATATGTTACATGCGTATTCACTCGCCTGACTTTATGAACACCCTGTATTACTAACATTCATTACCTGAACATTGGGTGTGATGTGTATACAATACGTGGGATTAGTTTTTCACGAAAATTACATAAAAACCTACTTGAACCGCTATTTAATTATAGTACAGTGAATTTAAATGAAAAAAATAATGGTTGTAGAACCTAAAGAGTTTGTGTTGAGATTATTCTAATGTTGAATAAAACGGGAATTAAAAACATCAAACTCATTTTCTTTAAAGGTTTTATGACCAATGAAGAAAACGGAATGCGGCAACAACATTGAAATAAATGAAAATTTTATTTTTCAAATGAATACAAAAATTTGTACGAGAACCATTTTGTTTTTTGTTTCTAGATTATTCTAAACTTGAACTCATTCGTATGAGAGAGATTTTGTTGATATTTCAAGTGTGATTTCAAGGTTTTGGAAATAATGGTTCTGATCTCTTAGATTTATTGAACCTTTTACTTGGTTGTTTGATCTGATTTGCCTAATTAACATGGGAGTTTCATTACAAAATATTTTACGCGTATGTGAGCGGATATTTACCTTACGCGAATCATTTAGCTTAATAATTTTTAAGGATATAAAGAAGGGATTTGAGGGATCACCATTGTTTAAACACCCGATATCATTCTCACAATATTTGGTACAATACTTTTAATGATGTCCTTCCTTATGCCGTATTTTCCCTAATTGCTGTTATTTAAGGGCGTACAGTGGTTCTAATACAGATTCACCAGTATAAATTTTAAAATGTTTTTTATATATATATATATATATGGCAAGTTTTACAATGTACTTGTTGCGTTTGATGCGTTCTTTGAAGGTGAGCTTCTCATCTAAAAGTACACCTAATATTGTTAGAGTATTCCCTTATTTATTCTATTATTTATTCTTTTATTTATTTGTATTTAATCCGTCATAAATATGAATGAGGTCCACGTTTTTTTGTTTGTGGTACAGTTCCTAAGTCATTATCGCGTGAGTTATGCTATCTGAATACTGAATGCTGGTTTCGTTACCACAATTACTAAAATCAGTTACTAAATACCAAAATAGGGGGGGGGGGTTCACTACTCGAACATTTGGTACTAATCGCGTGACTTCGCAGTTAGCCAAGTTTTGATTAGACACGATTGCTATCTTGAGTCCAACGCTCGAGATAAGTCCAGGAAGATCTCAATACAATTACTGCAAAAAGCAGTAAAATATTCCATAAGATTTGTGTCTTAAAAATGCGATGATACCATGATACTATACATAAAACATACGCTAACAAACCACGCAGCTACATAAATAAATAAAAAATAAAGAATTATAAAAAAGTAGACACGAAAAATTGTTTAAAGTACAGTTACTTAAAAACGTCCACATATTAAGGAAGAGAAAAAATTACGATTCATCAAGAGGATTATGCGAAACCTTCGCTTTTATAAGATTGTTATCAAACACACTCGATTTTCAAAACACGCCATTTCCTGAAACCCCCAAAAAATAGAAATAGGAAAAACCCCTAACCCCTCGCCCTCACCCCAAGTCCCATTGAATGTAAATCGAAATTTATATTTAAAAATTTCCGTATAATCGTATTGTATGAGCGAAATGTAGCTGCAAATATGCTTTAACCTTCTGAGTAAATAAACCGCTGTTTGCACATTTCACTTTACTAACTTATGTGGAAAGTTATACAAATATCCTTTAAAGCAAAGCATTGATCTTATTGATCTTATTACCTATGAGTATTGTTATAGTTTTCAGTATAAGAAATCAAAAGTGACGAAATGAAACTTTGGTAAACCTGGAAACAGATTAGAAATTTAATATTTTTACTTTATTTTCAGTAAAAACCTGAAAAACAAAGTTTCATCTCAAATACCTAAAATAGAAATATAATATCGCGGAACTGCTACGAGGTTACGAGGTATATACCTCAACCACGCTTCCAACCCACTACCTCTTTAGTACGAGGTGAGGTCGCTAACCATTGGATTACGACATGATAAAAGTGAATAAAACCTTGAGGATATTTCATTAACTGAGAAAACGCATAACGCTTTCGCGCCCAAAGGTGTTTTCCGTATTAACGCTTTGCATTCGAGCTGATGACCACCACTTTACACATTTTTTCTTTCGTACTCGTAGTCTAATGCTTGTATTTTATTGTTTTCTATTTTTTCTAGTTTTTATTACTATTGTTATTACTACTACTATAATATATGTATATATATATATATATATATATATTATATATATATATATATATATATATATATATATTATTGTGTGTGTGTGTGTGTATATACACACACACACACACATATATATATATATATATATATATATATATATATATATATGTGTGTGTGTGTGTGTGTGTGTGTATACAGGGCGTCCCAAAAAAATGTATACACACTTTAAATACTTATAAAGGCAGTGTTTATTAAAATACATTTCATTTTCAAAATGTAATAGAATCTACAGACATTATTTAATTGTTTTGTCAACGCCTGTTTTCAAACTGACGTCCGTTCTGGTCCAGGCACTGCTGATAACGCGAAGCAATGGAATCGCAAACATCACGAAACATTTCGTTTGGTATTTGTGTGCATTCTCGTTCAATGGCTGCTCTCAATTCAGCGACTGTTGCAGGTTTTATAGCGTAGACTTTGTCTTTTAAGTATCCCCATAAAAAAAAGTCTAGTGGTGTGAGGTCTGGTGAACGCGGAGGGTATTCTACGAAACCCCTTCGTTCGTCCAATCCACATCCACATCGTGCCAAGTACCACTCGCAATACTCCACTCTTCCGTCCGGATCATCTTCCTTAATAGCATGGACTAATCTTGGAATGTAACTTTTCCATTGACAGCGCTTCAAAATGCGTTGGACAGACGATTCTGAAATTCCTACCTCACGACTCGCTTGCCGCACAGATTTTCTTGGACTTTGGTGATACGTTTCCAGTACTCTTTCTTGCTTTGTGGGGCTTGTCGATGTCCGTGGTCTTCCGGAACGCTTCTTGTGGACATTCTGAACAGTTCCATCGGCTTCAAACTTATCTCTAATTCGAGTGATGGTAAGTCGCGTTGGTGGATCTGTTTGAAACTCCCTCCTAAACTGTCTTTGCACTTCAACTGCGTTTTCACACTTCCAGTAGCATTTTAGAATGAATTTCCTTTGTTCAAATCTTAGTCTGACTGCCATTATTAATTCTAATGGGTTTAACTTGGAAAGAAAGAAACATCAATTGAGCTATCAGCTGTTAAAGTGTGTATACATTTTTTTGGGACGCCCTGTATATATATATACACACACACACACAATATATATAATATATATATATATATATATATATATATATATATATATATATATATATATATATATATACATATATTATAGTAGTAGTAATAACAATAGTAATAAAAACTAGAAAAACTAGAAAACAATAAAAATACAAGCAATGAAAACTAGCCAAATCGATGTTAGGTTGAGCTACAGACAAATTATATAGAGTATAGGAGGGTTTCTACCTCTTAACACCTCCACAATTTGACTCTTGCTCACAGATGTAAGTCTCTCTCTTTGAAGACTATCCAGGAAAATTGTTCTAATGTTGGCGCTCATTCCGGGTTGTCTTTAATCAGTGGGACTTGCCAATCGACACAAGAAAGACGCTAGTTAAAAGAAGATTCCGAACGTGTAAGACAATTATTTTGTGTTGCGCAAAATGTCGACTCCAAAATGTAGCCATGTTGGAAAAGCGTTTCCCATAAATCAGCGAAGTTAAGCGATAGTGAATGTCGATAATAGTTGGATGGGTGACCGTCCTTTGCATCCAGAGATATATAGATCCGTGGTTGTGGGCCCTCTCTGTCCAGGGCCGCCGAGAGGGTGGGGAAGCGGGGTTAAATCCCGGGGTCCGGACCTCTAGGGGGCCCGGAAAGAGGGGGGATAAAATCTAAAAATATTAATAAAGCAATTGATTAAATAACAGAGGGGAAATATAATTAATCAACATAAGCACACCGGACAAAAAATTAGTCACCCCTCTCAGAATGTACCTAATAACGTGTGGCGGCGCCTCTGGCCTTCATAACCGCACGAATCCGGCGAGGCAGAGACTCTATGAGGTTGTGCATGTACTGAACATCGATTTACTGCCACTCGTTCATCAGCCGGTCCCGAAGTTCCGCCAGAGTCCGTGGGTGTCTATTCCTGCGCTTCACTTTCTGTTTCCAGCCTGAACAACACCTTCGACGCATTCAGGATTAAAGGCTTCATTGGACCTGCGATGTACTCGTCGCCTCCCATCATTGGAGAACAAACAAAAACGGGACTCATCGGACCAAATTACACGTTTCCAATCTGCCGCAGTCCAGTTTTTGTGCCTCTGAGCCCATTTATAACGTGCCAATTTGTGACTTGCTGTTAACAGCGGCCTCTTCCGTGGTACCCTGCTCCAGATGTCCATCGCATGCAGTTCTCGTCGCAATGTCCGTTCGGAAATTGGTCGCTGGAGAACCTCATTGGTTTCTTGGAGCAATTGTTCTCTGGTTTGAAAACGATTTGCAGTTACTAGACGAGAAACATGGCGGCGGCCCCTATTGTCGAGAATTGTTTTCCGGCCACAGTTACGCCGTCGATTGTCAGTTGATTGCGAACTACACCACTCTTTGTAAACTCGCTGGACAGTACGCGTTGACACACCAACAAATTGGGCTACTTCAGACATTTTGTGTCCGTGGGCTCTGCCAAACACGATGGCTCCTTTTTGCCACTGAGTAACGTCTGCCTAACGACCCATTTTGCAGACTATATCCAACACACACTTTGTTCTTCACCACCTCACGAAACAGATATGATCTGTGTGCTACGTCACCGCTACTTGTCACTTACCAATGCTACATCAGCGCCCTCTGTGTGACCTTGAACTCCCTACTATCGGTGCTATTAGGGGTGACTAATTTTTTGTCCGGTGTGCTTACATTTTATGCAGATTATCACTGGGCAACACGTATTTTATTGAATGATATCTGACACTTGATTCTAGGTAATTTGGGTGCGCTGAATACGAATTTCAACTCGGTTTGGCTCTATCAGGTCCTGATTCTTGTCGACAGCCTATGTGCCATTTTCCAGATTTTTCAAATTAGGACTAAAAAATTAAGTCATGTGTTAAATTTTTTTTTCAAGTTTCATGAATACAAGCAGTTCAAACTACAGTAAAATTACATTATAACGATAGAAATGACTTAAAATAAAAAAACAAACAGATATGAAGCTTTCACTGTGGCAAAAATTTTCTTTTGTAAGACTTTCTAGCGTATTTGCTTGTTGATGGCAGGTCTCTTTTCAAGCACCAGCAGTAATCAGCCATCATGTGGGAATCCCAGCGGCCTTGGTACCGTTCCTCCATAATTTTGATATCTTGCTGGAATCTCTCCCCTTGTTCGTCACTTACATCACCTAAATTACTTGGAAATTGGTCAAGATGGCTATTCAAAAAATGCATTTTTATGCTCATATTGTAACCTAACTCTTTGTAGTCCCTTAAAAGTTTTTTTACGATTTCTTCGTAGTTATCTGCCCTATAATTGCCTAAAAAGTTTTCTATCAAGTCCACGAATGAGAACCAGCCATTTTTTTCGCGTTCATTCATGACATTAGGAAAATTGCTGTCTTTAATCATTGTTCTTATTTGTGGACCGTCGAAAATTCCCGCCTTGATTTTTTCATAACTTAAACTTGGAAATTTTGAAGTTATGTATTTGAAACACTCGCCGTTCGTATCTAAAGCTTTTACATATTGTTTAATGAGGCCTAGTTTTATATGCAGAGGAGGAAATATGATTTTATCTCTGCTCACTAAAGGTGGATTAATTACGTTTTTTCTCCGACAGTAAGTGATGTTCGTGCTGGCCAGATTTGTTTGAAATAATGTTCTTCCTTGGCTCTGCTGTCCCATAAGCAAAGGAAGCAGGGATATTTAGTATACCCTCCTTGTTGTCCTAGCAGAAAATTAACCATTTTTAAGTCAACACATATGATCCACTCGTGCTCCCTATATTTGATAAGATTTAAAACCTTTTCTATATGTTCATACTTTTCTTTTAATTTTGTTGAGTGCCCAATCGGTATCGAGCCGTATAGATTGCCATTATGCAACAACACACAATTAAGACTTCTTTTCGAACTGTCTAAAAACAAGCGCCAATCATTTGCATCGTAAGACTCAACCCCCATCTTCTTTAACAAACCAACTATGTCGAGCAATATAAAACTATCCTCTGTTCTAAAATATTTAACAAGTTCTTCTTCTCTTTTTCTGTAAAATGAAATGTATGTGTTTGAAGTAAGCAAGTTTTTCTCTTTAAGTCTTGAAGCTAAAATTTCCGCAGCCTTTTTTGGCAAATTTAGATCCCTTACAAGATCATTCAACTCGGCCTGGTTAAACTTTTGCGGATCGTTTTGACTTTCAAATACGCTGGGGTCAAAATCGGTGTCTGACTCCTCAAAGTGCATAACAATATTTTCAGGAACATCTTCAACTAATTCTTGAGTTGGCAGACCCTTAAATTTTGGAATGGGGATCTCATTTGAATGTAGCACAGGTCGTATCGCGGTGTCGAAATTTGGGTACTCGATACAATGTTTATTTTTCTTAGTGAAGCCCGAAGTCTTGACAAAGCAAAGGTAGCAATCGGTCTCGTGGTTAGTAGGCTCTCGCCACACCTGATATGGAAAAAAAATTGTAAAGCGTTAACAAAAGCGACGAGAGACTTGTTTTTATGAATTTTATCAAAAGTTATCACCCAAACATTTAACATTTCTATGTGTTTCAACCTTATGCAATATTTGAGATTCTTATAAACATTTTCTGTAAATTTTTGTTTATGTACCGAAGTTACAATTACATTTAGGTAAGTTACAGTATACTAGTGATTAAATAACGTAGTTTTATGAAATCATAAACTTACCATCGGAACTCCAAAAGGTATTTTTGAATCCGAACCCTTCGTCCAATGTCGCAGTCTTTCAATGCATATAGTGCAGGCTTTATGTGGAGCCCACGATTTATCTTGGTCCCCCAGTTTTATGCCAAAATAAGCTAAGTAAGCTCTTTTTACGAAGTCAGTTATATTTGCTCGTTGATGTGGAAGTGTAAAATTTCCACATATATAACAGAAGGAATCAGGGTTGTTTTTGCATTTGAACTTTCTAGTGCTTGATGACATATTGCTTGATTGTTCTGCCAATTTGTAAAGGTATTTAAAGCCCTTAATTCATATAAATTTAAGAAAATCTGAAGTATAAACACAAAAATTAGTTTAAAATAGGTACTTATTATGAAATAGGTACTTACAATCTATGAAATTAAACTAGAAACACGGATGAGTAGGTACAATATAAATTACGTCAAATTAAATCAACTATATTAAATCACGATGACAAAATTACTCACTAAATCATATCCCAATTCAAAATTATGTTAATGCCCAAACTTAATTAACTAACTCAACTGACTGATTGACTGACTGACTGATTGAATTGACTGATTAACTCTGGAAACGAGTCGCTTTTATATATTTTAGTTGTCCCTCTAGAATACTCTACAGAGAACAGGAACGCTCAAGAAAATTTTAGAATTCTATGATATTTTTAGCTTAATTTACTAATATTAAAATGGGTTAAAAATGACAAAATTAAAAATATTTTTAGGGTGTTACATATAAAAATATACATAATACAACAATACCATAACAATAGGTACAAATACCTAGATAAAAACCTAGTTGCATAATGTGTAACTGCAAAAAGACAGCGAGTATTGAGAAAAAAACCTTTTTATGAATACGACGAAAGAGGAGGGGTGTTGAGCAAAATCAGGACCTGATAGAGCAAAACCGAGTAAACATTCGTGCTCAGCGCACCCAAATTACCTAGAACTAACTGTCAAATCTAATTCATAGACAAAAAGTTGAAATTTGTTCCCCAGTGTTATCATAGTCAAACTGAAACAGATAAAATATTATGCGAGGTCCACCAATGCCCAAGACCGATTTCATCAGAATCATTTGCAACTTTGCTTGAGAGAAGGCAAAGAAAGTACTACTTTCTAATTATGGAAATCTTGCAGTAAATAATTGTCTTGCCTGCATGGACTGGTACTGCATTTGTAAATTGTATGGTGATAGAATTAATATAATTGATTCGAAAAATAAAATGGTCATTTTCTTTTGAGTTGTTTATTCATACTGTTATGTTTTGAATAGTGACTTGAACATATATTCAGTTTGCTTGTTATGTACACAAAAATCATTCACAGTAAAATACTGAGTAAACAGGGGGGTCCATATACCAATCCTTCCCCATGGCCCGTGGTAGCTCTCGCCGGCCCTGCCTCTGTCACATGACCTTTATTGTTACAAGGGAGGTTGAACAACCCCCAAAATACACTCAACAATAGAGTCCTTACTCTAAAAGGGGACTGTTCAAATTCGGAGAACCCTCTCCAGTGTTTGACCACGTGCCACTATTTTGAATTTATAAAGCATCTTACAAAGCACAGTAACTGCAGTGAAAACATCTACAGTATATGCTTTACAAAGGTTGTACTGTTAAGTGGTATGTGTTTTTGCTTTTTTCAAAACTCCAATTCTCAATTACGGTTCCTGCACCATTTTTCCGAATCGTCTCTTCCTTAACATTTGTGGTGACTAAAAAGTTAACATTTTCGTTTGAAGGCAAAAGATTTGGTTGCATCATTTTAGTAACTGGCCCAATGAGCCATGTATTACTCACACTTTGAGATAATTTACAACTTCTGGCTTTTATGAACCAGAAACAACTACGAAACGAGACAAAAATATTAACACTTTATCTCTCATCATGAACGACTATTTGGTGAATGATTGCCCTTATCAGTTCAAACCTAAATTTTATAGAAGTTTTATTTGACTTTACTGATCAAGCCAATTGGTTTTTAGATTACCTCAGTAGTAAAGTGTGAGAAGTGAAATAAACAACTTCCTTTCCCTTTTAGATATCTTAATTATGAAATGTCGAAACAACTTTCAAATCGAGAAAGAAAACTGTCGTAGAATCTCTCTCTAATTTTCTTAGTTCTTTACATAAGTTGTTTAAAATTTATAGCATCCCTACATCATTGAGTATGACATAAAATTTTATGTTATTGCAATAATTTGAAGAGGCAATTGAAATACCCAACAGATATTTTTGTGACAATATATTTCCAAAACTTTTAATTCAGAAGTGCATAAAATAATTCTTAGATAATGTTTATAGACCAAGTTCAGCAATACCAACCTTGCCGGAAGACGTAAAATATTTTAACATACCATTCATTGGGTATATCTCTTATAAAATAGAAACAAAACTGAAGTCATTACTATTAAATCATTATTCCCAAATGAATTTTAAATTGATTTTTATTAACAAGAAATCTATCAAATCCTCATTTAAACACAAAGAATATCGAATTCGGGATTCGTGTTCGGGTGTGATTTATAAATATACGCGTCCTGCATGCACTCTTACTTTTTTTGGCTGCACCGACTGTCAATTTAAAATACACACGAGCACAAAGGACTGAGTTATCTTACTCTCAGACTACTTTCACGCCCTTCCCATTCGAGCATTCGCGGTCATGCAGATGTTTTCTCCAATCTTGGTAAGTGTAATAGCAATCATATTTGAAGATGTTATAAGTCTTATACATACACAAAATCAAACCAACTATAAATGACTATCAGTCCTTTTCATATCTCCTAATGAAATTTAAAACTTCGCGTTTAGAAAATATAATTTGATCATACAATTGGTTTAATTGTTTTTAATATTACTGTATACATATTTATTCTTTGTATTTATAATCTCTTAATTCCAAAGGTTGTAACAATTTCTGTTTACATTTTACTTGGATGTAAGTAAATTATCCACTTTGGGATTTTATTTTTGTATTTAATGAAGTTACTTCCGGCTTTTAACCTTTAAATTTTAGCATTTTATCTTACATTTGTATTTTATCTTATAAAATTGCGAATTATATTCGCAGAACCACGACATTAATTTTAATGTCTCAAAATGAAAGGTGAACCAAAAGGGCACGTACAAGAATTTAAATATTAGGGTCAAATTATCACCATCATCTGCTTGTGACGATTTAGACATAAAAATCACTGTCAAATAATAAAAACTACAGATTTTGTACAAATAGACTTTAGAAACTCCTTTTTTTTGTGCTTTTGTACTTTTTTATGTGCAACAACATTGGTCTAATTATTAAAGAGATCCTGGTAGAAATGCTTATTTATTTCATAACAGTTCTTTTGGTTAAAAAAAAAAAAAAAAAAGAAAGAAAATTAACACTGGCAAAAAGTTAAAATGGCGCAAACACTATTGCACCATTTTTGTATCTCTACCAAGTTCCGTAACTCACACTTTATTTTCGGAGTGTTTTCGTAATGTGGCCGATATTATTTTAATGAAATCAATTTAAAATCACCAATTTCAATCTCTTTGCGAAGACTAAATTTGAACTTCACGAAAAGAGTAGACAAAATTGTATTTTGATTTTCGAAATGGCATTTGGTTGGCCTATCTTTCAAAGTAAATCCTTTGAGCTAATCAGCGTAGGGGATTTATTCCCGTCGGTTCTTATAAAATTCGTCGTCATCCGGACTGTGGTCCACCTATTGGTAACCTCTGCACTAGACCTAGAGGATATCATATATTTTGAACTCTCTTCCGTACTTTGAATATTTAGCAGCAATCAAAGACAGGAAAATATGCCATATTGAAAATCCGGAGCGTATCATGATACGTTATTGTAAAATACTTATTGACACCTAATTAATGTTATAAGAATGAAACTAATAAATTACTCGTAATTATCATCAACTCGGGTTAATATAGTCTTAGGATACGACCAAATAAGGTATTCTGCATTATTTGATCCCTTTCAAGTTGGTATTTTATTAGGTATTGAATTAAATCACATTTGAATATAATTTTGCAGATCTTTATAATCCATATTAAATAATTAATTACAACAAATTACTGTTAATATTTAACAGTAAGAGTTAATGAGACTAAGATGTGACCAAAGAAGGTTTTTTTTAGCAACATTTGACCACTTTTAGGCTGATATTTTAAATAAAATTACTTATGAACAACATTAATAAAAAACACGGTTATCGGTCAGGGGCGTACACAGCATTTCTTAAGGGGGGGCACACACACACACACACACACACACACAGTGTCAGCTCAAAATTGATGATGATCGATTTGGAATCAAAATGAATTGCATCTTGGAAAGCTTCAGTTGTATTTTATTTCCAATTCGGACAAAGAATTAAAT
Source organism: Bathynomus jamesi (assembly GCA_023014485.1). Classification (NCBI taxonomy): domain Eukaryota; kingdom Metazoa; phylum Arthropoda; class Malacostraca; order Isopoda; family Cirolanidae; genus Bathynomus; species Bathynomus jamesi. The sequence goes on along the minus strand of JAJOZX010003367.1, from coordinate 226,028 downwards.
TTGCACAAATTAATCGTACGTATAAAGACATATAAACGTTCCTAAGCCAGCCAAAATTGCTTTTGAGTTTTGAGTTAATAACATGTCCTGGTAACCATGAAATAACTGAAATTCCACATGACATCAAGATTTTTTGTGGTGAATTTGCAAAGTTATCGATTTTTGAAACTTTCTTTTTCAAATATCTTTAATGAGAGTAGTAGTAACTTTTACATTGTGGGACCTATGCCCCCTATGCCCCCCTTATGTACGCCACTGTTACTGGTCAATGTTTATAAATACAAAGCGTGTTGTTTTCTCAAAAGTAGAATCACCCCGAAAATATAGCATCATATATATATATAAATTCAGAAGATCAAATATGACTAAAAAGAATATTAAATTTTACAATTTAGTTTCTTGCCTCTTACATTTTTACATTAAAATATTTTAGCGACATTACTGTACATTATGGCGTCAACGCAGTGCGAATTTCTTTCTCCAAAGTCAACCATGACACTTCTATGTTTTTAAAGAATAACATTAAGAAATGACATATTATCGCACCTACCACTGCTATTACTACTATTACTACTATTATTATTTATACTATTAACTACTTCAAACATACAATTGACTTCTCTACAGATATTTCAGAAGTGCTCTTCATATTTCAAGATTTTATAAATAATTTTTAACTTAATTGAGGAATTTTGGTCTAAGGCTCAGAGAGGTTTTCTTTAAAGAGTAATTTACACCACGAAATTCGTGCCAACTGATGCCATCACCTTTGGAAGTGTGGTTTCCTTCATGCTGGTAACCATTTAGGTTTGAGCTATGGCATTTTTTATACCACCATGCACCGCGGTACATCTTCGAACAGTTTCCACCGTCAGTGCTGTCGTTGTCTTGATCTTTCGTTGAAAACATTTGACCGCTGTGACTAGTTAAAGAGTCACCGGCGTTTCCAGAATATTCTCCTAAATCTAGTCGATATTTCTCAGTGGCATCTCCGATGTAAAAGTGTTCGTACTTCGCCCAACGCTTTATTCCCTGAAAATCTTCAAGGTCCACCCTCAGTTCCATCAAAGTATCACTAACGAGAGCATGAATTCTGTTGAGGCCGAGCCAAAATTCTCCCGTCAAAATGCCGAATCCAAGTTGGTATTCAACCCATTTCCTGAAGAAGTTTTCTCTTTGTGGAAGAGCATCGCGATGTTGAATCACTGTCCATCCCCCTCCATCTGTAATCTGGTCACAGAAAACAGAAACGGGTTGATTTTCTGCATAACTGAAAGGGTACACTGCTCGAATGCCAGACTCTTTGTCACCGATGTTAAAAAGATCCGCACAATTTCGAGGACGTTTTTGAATTTCCTTCAATTTGGCGATTGTCTTTTGCATTGAATGAGAGTGAATTTTCATTCCCATCAAAAAGGAATCTCTTGCGGAGTTCTCACATTGTGCCAGAGTTTGAGACACGCAGTCAGGAGAGAAACCAATCTCTTTGAAGAGACTTTCTGTTTCCCTGATCGTTGATTCACTGCTGTCTCCACAAACGAAATTGCTCAGCACAATAATCGTCAAGAATTGAATCAAAAGTGTTGAAGTTGGCATTTTTGGAGCTGATTTTCCTGAACCAATTCAGTAAATAACTTCTAATGATTGACTTCGAAGTAGCCTTTCCTTTTTATACATTTTAATCTACTTGTCCTTGGCTGGTTTATCTCGGAACACCCCTCGTCCTGTGAGTGTACCCTCATTTTAGATTAATTTTATTTACTTTTTGGTTTATTATTCAAATCCCAAAATGGGCGTCTCTTTCAGATTAGGTTCAAGGATGTCACAACACATTACTTTCCCGAGTCATATTTTGGACATTTGAAATTTCAGTGTCACCTTTAGGCTATTTTAAAATCGCACTTAAATCACCATTATTCACCACTTATTCTCTATTAATGGACAATTAACTGAGCAGTAAAAGGAATTTAAATTCGCTTCAAATTGGTTCAAGAAGATAGCATTGTTTGGTATTTGCGATATGACATCCACCTATTTTCCCACACTTTAAATCTTTAAGCCGTTGTCCATGTGTCTTTTACTTATGAATATTAAATATAAATGACAGCTGAATAACTTATATTATGCCTTTGCACTACAGTCCTCTCTTCTTACAAGTAATTTATACGCATCAACCTTTTTGTTATGTAGAATTTCAATGAAAAGGTAAGTTTTGAAATTTACATAAAAAATGGAACCCTTTTTTTGTCATGAAACAGATTGTGACACCAAAATTACCACTTAATTATCAATTTCCTTTTTCTAACTACATTAAAAGCACAGATTACTTTCTCCACTGTTAATACATTACATATTATTGCAGCAAATTTAGTACTTTATTAAATTGCTGCAAGTAAACATAAACCTACATTATATGTGTGTGTGTATATATATATATATATATATATATATATATATATATATATATATATATATATATATTAATTTTACACAAAATGTCAGTAGAATTTTTCTTAATGTATTCTATATTTGAAGAAAAGGATAGAGTAACTTGAAATCTCGTAATTTATTTTTCATTAATTAAATGTTCCAAATAAGGAAACAATTCACTATTTTCTCTATTTTCAGATTCATACTTTCCTATATTAAAGTCATCATACAAAATAATCAACTATGAAGGAATTCTCCATTTTGAGCCCTTTTTCATAACAAAAAAAAATTGTAAAGATCAGAAATAAAAGACTGGCGTTAACCGCCACTATATCAGTTCGCAACTGACGTTATCATTCGCTTTCCTGAAACATCTTTTCTCAACACATTTTTAATAATTATCACATTTACCATTTTCATAATTTTTTATAGATTATTTATTATTGAATAAACATAAAGTTAATCGATGAAGGACAAATGAGTTATTTTCCTTTTGACACTCAACAGAAAGTTAATTGTAAATAAGAAAAATTAAACAAATAGGAAATATTCAAAGTATATATTCAAGGTATGATTTAATTGGAAGACAATTAAAATTTCAATTCTAAATGGAAAAAAGATTGGAGCAAAATTCAACGTAAAAAGTCGTGATAAATATTCAAGATTTTTTACTCAGGTGCTAGTGTCTCCGAGCAACTGATACAATGAGCAAACCAAACCGACAAGAAAAATTATGGATAAAAAAGAAAATATAAATTTTTACAATTTTATTTCTTGTATATTTTATAGTTTCACTAAAATATTAATTAGTTACATTATAAAGAGACGATCTCTATTCCACAAATCACCCGATATGAACATCTGATGAACTATTCATTCTGAATGGGATATACAGCGAATTTCTGACACGAAGTTCATTCAAAAACTTTTAAGGAATAAAAATGAGAAAGTGGATATTATTGCACCTTTTACTATTACTTGAAACGTACGAGTAACTTCTCGAAACATATTTTGAAAGGCCTAGTCAGATTTGATGGTATTTCTAATAATTTTCGATTTAGTTAAGGAATTTCGGTCTAAGACTCAAAGAAGTTTTCTTATAGGAGTAATCCAGTCCACGAAATGAACTCCAATTGATGCTATCAGCGTAGGAAGTGTGGTTTCCTTCATACTGAAAACCATCTAGCTTGGAGCTATGGCAGCTTTTATACCACCATGCACCATTGCACCTCGGCATAACTTGGAACAGCTTCCACTGTTTGTATCGTTATCTTGATGTTTCGTTGAAAACATTTGACCGCTGTGATAAGATAAAGAGTCACCGGGGTTTCCAGAATATTCTCCATTCTATACAATGCCTGACATGATACCGACAATGTGTTAAAGACAGGCTCAATGAGATCAAACAACCGGTTAGGTTAATTGAATGCCCTGTTAGGTCAACTGTACGCCCTTGACGATTGGTTAGGTTAAGTCATGATATTTTCGTTTACTGTCAAAACTAACGAAATATCACGCCTTAACCTAGTCAATCGTCAACCAATCTAACCTGGCATTCAATTAACCTAACCGGGCATTCAATTAACTCGGCATTCAATAATTTTCCCGTACGTTTCGATTAATTTCTTGGTGAAGATATTAAAATAACACTTTACCTAAATCAGTCTTGGCATTCTATAGAATACCTAGGAATTATACAGATAAAGTATAAAAGAAACAATGAAAACCTCTATATTTCATATTTTACCTAAAATTGCCAGGCATTTTAAACAATGCCTGTAGCATATCTATATACAGGGGCTGGACAAAATAATGGAAACACTCGCATTTTCGGTGCTGTATTTTCTGATATCATTAATGGCGTTATGTACTTTATTAAATTAATATGTAACTACATATAATATTGAGAACATCTTCTATTTTAATATGTTCATATTGGTTTTCATATTCTTTTAAAATAAATAAAATTATAGCGCTTGGAAAAGATGTTACTGCCTGTAAAAGGGACATGAGAGGAGGAGCCCGTTTGGGTGGTGTTTCAGTAATAAAAGTTCCATAATTGCTCCTGTATCTCGAGGAACAGTCCCCACGGTTATGAATTTAATAAAGTACATAATGCCATTAATGATACCAGAAAATATAGCATCGAAAATGTGACTGTTTCCACTATTCTGTCCAACCCCTGTGTGTGTATATATATATATATATATACACACATAAATATATATATATATATATATATATATATATATATATATATATATATATATATATATAATAATATCCTTTTGAAAGGCCTTTCGAAAGCCTAATATTTTATGCGTATGTGAGCGGATATTTATCTTACGCGAGTCCTTTAGCTTAATAAATTTTAAGGATATAAAGAAGGGATTTGAGGGGTCACCATTGTTTAAACACCCGATATCATAATATTTGTGACACAATACATTTAATGATGTCGTTCCTTATGCTGTATTTTCCCTAATTGCTATGTTATGTAAGGGCGTACAGTGATTCTAATACAGATTCACCAATATATATTTTAAAATGTTTTATTTATATATATATATTATATATATATATATATATATATATATATATATGCCAAGCTTTACAATCAACTTTTTGCGTTAGATGCGTTCTTTGAAGGTGAGCTTCTCACCTAGAAGTACACCTAATATTGTTATTGTATTGTATTGTTGCATCATTTAAAATAACTAACATTTTATCGACATAAACATTCCTGTCCAAAAGATATTTTAAATGATGCAACTAGATTTACTAAAGTAACTGGTGACATTTTTGCTTTAATTTTAAAACAGGAAGATAAAATTAATAGGTATCTTAGAAAACTTAAATCTAATAATATAATCTCAGACACGGTTTTTGCTAAATTATTTGTTTCTGGATCCAGCCCACGCATTATGTATGGACTCCCTAAAATACACAACCTAATTGTCCGCTTAGGCCAATTTTATCGGCTCTAGGAACTTTTAGTTATAACCTTTCAAAATTCTTGGTTCCCATACTATCACCTATAACTTATAATTTGTATACAGCACGGGATTCTTTTTCTTTCGTTAGAGAAATTACCTCATTAAATAATAATTCTTACACAATGGCTAGCTTCGATGGAAAATCTTTATTTACCAATGTGCCTGTTGCAGAAACTATTGATATATGTATTGACAATCTTTTTAATAATACTGATACTGTGCAGGGTTTTAATAGAGGCCAAATGAAAGAACTACTAAAATTTTCCGTGGAAGACCTTATATTTATATTCAACGGTGAATATTTTAAACAGACTGAAGGTGTTCAAATGGGTCTGCCTCTTGGTCCCACCTTAGCTAACGCGTTTCTGTGTCATCATGAAGTCAAATGGTTGAATGAGTGTCCTTCCAACTTTAAACCGGTTTTTTATAGAAGATATATTGATGACACTTTTCTCCTGTTTAAATCACCAGACCATATCCCTTTGTTTCGTAATTACCTTAATTCTAAGCACCCTAACATTCAATTTACTTCAGAAGTTGAATCTAATAGCTCTCTGTCCTTTTTGGACATTAAGATAATAAAAACTAATTCCTCTTTTGAAACTTCCGTTTACCGAAAGCCGACATTCACCAATCTTACTACGAACTTTTCTTCCTTTATCCCTTTAGGTTTCAAACGAAATTTAATCTCGACTCTGACCAATAGAGCTTTCATTATCTGTTCAGATTACTTCAAACTACACGATGAACTAGATTTCATCCGAAAACTCCTTGCCAAGAATAATTTCCCTTCTAGACTGGTGGAGACTACAATAGGCAGAACCTTAAATAGACTAATAAGCCCTACAACTAGAGACTTAATTACAGTCCCCAAAGATATCCTGTATTTCACTTTGCCCTATATGGGAACCGCAAGTTTTAACATTAGAAACAAACTTTTAAAATTGCTCAAGGAATTCTACCCACAACTGTGTATAAAAATTATATTCACCCCGTCTAAATCGATTTACCATTTATTTAAATACAAGGATGTTATTCCTACACTTCTTAATTCATCTATAGTTTATCAATGCAAGTGTGACCACTGTATGGGGTCATATATAGGTAAAACTAAAAGACATTTAAAATCTCGTATTTACGAACATCTCGGTAAATCGGTCCGTACAAATTTACCCCTTGGCAAACCACCTAATTCTCTCATACGTAATCACTCGCACAACAATAACCACCCAATTTCACAGTCTAATTTCACCGTACTTGCTGCCGGAAGCTCTGACCTTAAGCTTAAAATTATGGAGTCTCTGTTTATTTATAAACTAAAACCAGACCTAAATTCTGACGAATCATCGATAGATCTGCTATGTTTTGGTTAAGGTACTAGTTTATTTTATTTACATTTCAGTTTTAATGCTTTTACTTTTTTATAATTTTAACTTTTTAACTTCACATTTATTTACCTTTTAGTTTTAATGTTTTACATTTTCTTAGCTACTTTTTATAATTTTTTAAGTTTATTTTAAATTGTTATTAAGCAATTTGTATTTTGTATGTGATTTGGAATTTTATTGTTTTAGCCCTGAAGATGGAATTAGTGCATTCCGAAACGTTGGTACTATTAAACCTTGAAGGATGTTTGTATTTTCTCTGGTGTTCCTGTTTATTATATATATATATATATATATATATATATATATATATTATAGTAGTAGTAGTAATAATAATAATAATAATAAAAACTAGAAAAAATAGAAAACAATAAAAATACAAGCAATGAAAACTAGCAAAATCGATGTTAGGTTGGGCTACAGACAAATTATATACAGTCTATGAGGGTTTCTACCTCTTAAACACCTCCACAATTTGACTCTTGCTCACAGATGTAAGTTTTCCTCTACAAAGATTATCCAGGAAAATTGTCCTAATTTTGGCGCTCATTCCGGGTTGTCTTTAATCAGTGGGACTCGCCAATCGACATAAGGAAGACGCATGTTAAATGAAGATTCCGATTGTTTGTCGTTCTCCCATTCATATTTAAATTTAATAGAGGGAACAAGATTATTTAATGACTGAAAGAAAGTGTCAAAGTTGCTCCAGTGGTCAGGCCAAAATGAGAAAATATCTACAGAACGAAACCAAATTAGGTTCCTGGGACATATTGTTTGCAACAATTCCGACTCATAATATTCCATGTATAATGTACTCAGTATTGGGATAAAGGGGACCCCATTCCCATACCAAAACGTTGCAAATAAAATTCTTCACCGAAGGAGAAGGCATTATTGGTGACACAGAGTTTTATCATTTCTAAAAATACAGATGTGGGCATGCCTAGTTCTACGTTACATGTTGGCAATTTTCTATCTAAAAAACTAAGTACATCATCAATGGGAACTTTCGTAAACAAGGACTCAACGTCAAAACTGATCATTCTTCCCTGCTTTAAATCTAAGAAGAACGACAAACAATTACCTTTTCTAGATGTTTTAGTCATTAACGAAAGCGGAAAGCCCAATTTCATGGTCTATAGAAAACCTACTCATTGTAATTCGTACATTCATTATTTTTCATATCCTGATGAAGGGGTTAAAAGCTCAATTATTTCTTCCATGTTTCTAAGAGCACTCAGGATTTGTAGCCCACATTTGCTGGACCCGGAAAATTCAAAGATTTGGAACATTTTTAAGGATTTAAAATATCCTGAGTGGTTTATCAGAAAGGCGTATTTTAAAGGCAGAAAATCTTTTTATGCCCCTCGGGAACCTTCAGTTAACCAAAAACAATATGTGAGTTTGCCTTACATTGCCGGCTTAGAAAGAGTAAAACCTTTGACGAAAGATTTTAAGTTTGCTTTGGCGTTCAAATATTCGTCTACTGTAAAAAGTAAATTGTTAGGAATAACGTTGCAAAACAGGAACAAGCCTGTGTCTACAGCATTCCCTGTAAAAGTTGCGATTTAGTATACGTAGGAGAAACTGGAAGAAATATTGAAACCCGTATTAAAGAACACAAATATGCCTTCAGAATTTGTAATACTAATAATGCAATTTTTTATCACGCCAGCCAAAATGATCATGCTATAGATTGGGAATCAAGTAAGTTACTTTATAAATGCAATAATTGTATCAAACGAAAAATAATAGAATCTGTATGAATAGAACAAGTGGATAATTTTAATTTGTCCGAAGGTACTTATAAGTTGGACCTCTAATGAGATTTTTGTCAAAAAATCCCTTACGGCGTCGGGTGAACGGGTTCTAACCTAAGTGTGAATTTCTTAAAGGTCTCTGCATTGTTTCCTTACTCGCTTTTGGTTCATTCGTTTTTTCGTAAAATGTAAGTGGAATAATAAACGTAATAGTAATAAATGTAAATGTAATAATAAATGTAAAGGTAATAATAATAAATGTTAAAAAAAAATAAATGTAATAATAAATGCAGTAATTATGTCAAAATAATAGAATCTGTATGTATAGAACAACGGTGGCCAAACCCCGGCTCGCGAGCCGCATGCGGCTCTCGAGGTTGTTAACTGCGGCTCGCGAGACAATTTTGGTTTTTATTGTATTTATCATAAAAGACAAAATTCATATTACAAATATAAATTTTTTCCCATAATAAAAAAAATATGAAAAAAAAACAAGGAAAAATTGAATTGACAATAAAATGCGTCATGCGTACGACAATTTCTTTTGCGTGACAGGCACTAAACGGGATAATTACGTAATTAACACCAATCACCACTCACCAGTGTCAGTACCCCTCGAGCTACCCTGCGGGCGCGTGTAGTAACGAGTGAGTGTGTTTTAAAATTGGCTTCTTAGATCAAATATGGCTATTTTTCTCAGCTATACACGTGAAAGTTATACAACCCCTAGTTGATTAAAATGACTGAGCAGACAAAGTGTAAGAAACGGAAATATGAAGAAGAAAATAGAGTTTTTAAACAGGAGTGGGAGAGCTTTGCCTTTACTGTTAAGGGTGGGAAACCTGTGTGTCTTATCTGCCACGTGGCACTCAATCACTTTAAAGCCAGTAACTTAAAGCGTCATCATGAAACTAACCATAAAAATTTTATTACGGAATTTCCTCCCAAATCAGAATTGCGGAAGACTAAGTTACAATGTTGAAATCTAGCCTAGTTGCCCAACAAACTGTACTTTCATCATTGTGTAAGATAGCTGACTTAACTACTGAAGCTAGTTTTGTTATGGCATGGAATATTGTTCGTGCTCAACTTCCCTACAGTAGTGGAGAATTTGTGAAGAAGAATATTGCCGATGTTACTACAATTCTCGCTCCAGATAACACAAAGCTTCGAGAACAAATAGCAAGTATTTCTATTTCCCGCCACACTACAGAAAGACGTATTTCCCAGATCAGTGCTGAAATTACATGCTCGTTGCAGAGTGATTTGAAGAATTCTGTTGCATTCAGTTTGGCCCTCGATGAATCCACAGATATTAAAGATAACCCTCAACTGGCGATATTGTTCGTTATGTTACTGGCGATGGAAATGTGAAAGAAGAACTCTTGGAACTTAATGACCCTAAGAGAAACCACCAGAGGGGTTGACATAAAGAACGCACTTGACGAGGCATTATCAAATGCTCAAGTACCATTGAATAAACTTGTCAGTGTTGCAAAGATGGAGCACCAGCTATGGTAGGACAAAATGTAGGCCTAGTTGGGCTCTTGACACGATCCCAAGTATCCTGTGTGTCTCTTTATTCACTGTATCATTCACCGTGGTCATTGGTAAGCAAGTACTTTAGGTATGACAGTGTTATGAAATGTGTTCTAGAAATTGTGAATTTCATTCGTTCAAATGCAAAAACGCACCGAGCGTTTAGAAATTTTATCGAGGAGCTGGATCTTCAAGATAAGCCAGATGACCTTTCATTCTACTGTATTGTAAGGTGGTTATCAACTAGTAATCTCCTGAATAGGTTTGTTGCACTTTTGGAGCCTATAATTGATTTTTTAAAGAAAAGGGAAAGTCATACCCACAACTAGAAGATCACGAATGGGTGCAGGATCTGATGTTTTTTACTGATGTAATACAACACCTTCAAAATCTAAATTTGGCACTTCAGGGAAAGGATAAGGTCATTTCTGACCTTACACAGACAGTTTTCAGTTTCCAGAATAAAATAAAGCTCTTCCAAAAAGATCTAGTAACAAAAAAATTTGACCACTTTCCCCACCTGAAAAACCGAGCAAACACTTTTCCTGATATTGAAATAAAAGATAGTAAATTGGAGGAATACAAAGGTAAATTAGAAGGACTAATTGATGATTTTCAGTTCAGGTTTGATGAACTAAAGAAGCTAAAACTATGCTTCGAATTTCTTGTAAATCCTTTCCTGATTGATGTCGTAACGATGGCTGTCCTGTTACCACACCTTTTGTTACGGAACTGCTTCAATACAAACAGAACTTTTGGAGCTACAGGAGGACGTGGGTTTAAAGTTGATACATAAAAGTTTATCTGCAGTTGAGTTTTGGAAGCAAGTACCAGAGACAAAGTATCTTCACCTCAGGAAAACCAGTTTCCAACTTATCTCAGTTTTTGGGACAACTTATTGCTGTGAAGCACTCTTCTTGGTAATGAAGTTTGTAAAGTCAAAACATCGTGCTGCCCTCACTAACGAACACCTGACTGAGCTTCTTCATACCGCCTTAATATCACATCAGCCAGACTTTAAAGCATTAACAGCCAAAATGAAGACCCAAACTAAGCCTTCTACAAGCAGCAATTAAACAATTTAATAATGTGAGTATAACTCTATGTATATGTATATGTTTTTAATAATTAAATTCTTTTTAAAATATTTTGCGGCTCTCGTACATCTGAAAAACGTCGTATGTGGCTCTTGGGTCCAGGAAACTTGGCCACCCCTGAGTCATATAGAATAAGAAGATAGTTTTAACTTGTGCGAATGTACTTATAAGCGGGAACCTTTAATAAAATGCCCTTCCGGTGTCGGGAGAACGGGATCTAACCTAGGTGCGAATTTCTTAATGGTCCCTGGACTGTTTTCCCTCTTGTTTTTAGTTCATTTGTTTTTCTGTATCCACCCGAAGAGGATGCCAGTGGCCATCGAAACTGTTGTGGAAATAAACTCTGTCTATTAGAGTGGGTTTTTATTATCATAATTTGACCTTCACGTAGAAAAGTGAAGTTTTTGCATTCATTTGAATATAATTTTACATGTCTTTATAATCCATATTAAAAATTAATTATAACAAATTACTGTTAATATTTAACAGTAAGAATTAATGAGAATAAGATATGACAAAAGAAGGTTTTTTAGCAACACTTGATCATTTTTAGGCTGATATTTTAAATAATATTACTTATGAACAACATTAATAAAAAACAGGGTTATTGGTCAATGTTTAAAAATACAAAGCGTGTTGTTTTCTCCAAAGTAGAATTATCCCGAAAATGTAGCATCATATATATATAAATTTAGAAGTTCAAATATGACTAAAAAGAATATTAAATTTTACAATTTAGTTTCTTGTCTCTTACATTTTTATATTAAAATATTTTAGCCACATTCCACTATGGAGTGAACGCAGAGCGAATTTCTTTCTCTAGAGTGAATCATGACACTCTTGTATTTTTAAAGAATAACATTAAGAAATGACATATTATCGCACCAACCACTGCTATTACTACTATTACTACTACTATTACTTATACTACTAACTACTTCAAACATACAATGGACTTCTCTAAAGATATTTCAGAAGGGCTCTTCATATTTCAAGATTTTATAAATAATTTTTAACTAAATTGAGGAGTTTCGGTCTAAGGCTCAGAGAAGTTTTCTTTAAAGAGTAATGATGACCATTAAATCCGTACCAATTGATGCCATCAGCATGGGAAGTGTGGTTTCCTTCATACTGGTAACCATTTAGGTTTGAGCTATGGCATTTTTCATACCACCATGCACCGCGGTATGTCTTCGAACAGCTTCCATCGCTTGCATCGTTATCTTGATATTTCGTTGAAAACATTTGACCGCTGTGATTAGTTAAAGTCACCGGCGTTTCCAGAATATTCTCCTAAATCTAGTCATATTTCTCAGTGGCATCTCCGATGAAAAAGTGTTCGTACTTCGCCCAAAGCTTTATTCCCTGAAAGTCCTCAAGGTCCACCTTCAGTTCCATCAAAGTATCACTAACGAGGGCATGAATATTGTTGAGGCCGAGCCAAAATTCTCCCGTCACGATGCCAAAACCAAGTTGGTACTCAACCCATTTCCTGAAGAAATTTTCTCTTTGTGGAAGAGCATCGCGATGTTGAATCACTGTCCATCTCCCTCCGTCAGTAATCTGGTCACAGAAAACAGAAACGGGTCGGTTTTCGCAACAATTGAAAGGGTACACTGTTCGAATGCCAGACTCTCTGTCACCGAAGTTGTAAAGATCCGCACAATTTCGAGGACGTTTTTGAACTTCCTTCAATTTGGCGATTGTGTTTAGCATTGAATGCCAGTGAAATTTCATTCCCATCAAAGAGGAATCTTTTGCGGAGTTCTCATAGTGCCAAAGTCTGAGAAACGCAGTGAGGAGAGAAACCAATCTCCTCGAAGAGGTTTTCTGTTTCTCAGATCGTAGGTTCACTGCTGTCTCCACAAACGAAATTGCTCACTACAACAATCGTCAGGAAATTAATGAAAAGTAATGAAAATTACATTTTTGGTAGTTGGTTTTCCTGAACTGTTTCAGTAAATAGCTTCTAATAACTGGCTCTGAAATACCCTTTCCTTTTTATACATTTTAGTGTACTTGTCCTTGGTTGGTTTATCTCGGAACATCCTTCGTCCTGTGGGTGTATTCCCAGTTCACATTAATTTTGTTTCCTTTTTAGTTCGTTACTGAAATCCCAAAGTGGGCGTCTCTGTGAAATATTTGTAAAAGATGTCAACTCATTACTTTCCGAAGTCCTATTTTAGACATTTCGAAATTTAGTTCATTTTTAATCTATTTTAATATCGACCTTAACTCAATATTATTCATCACTCATTCTTTATTAAAAAATCATTCATTGAACGGTAAAAGGGATTTAAATTCGAGTAAGATTCGGGCAACAACATAGAGTCGTTGGAGGCTTACCATATGACAGCCAACTATTTTGCTACACACAAAATCTATCAACTGTCGTTCATGTGCCTTATACTCATGAATGTAACTGTACCTTGTAACCAATTAACTTATATTATACCTATGGACTACAGTCCCATCTTCTAATAAGTAATTTATATTGATAAACCTTTTGGGTATATCGTATGTGCAGTAATATTATTTCACAGAAAAGATAAATTTTGAAATTCGCATAACAAAAATGTAACCCTCATTTATGTAATTTTAACAAATTACGACAGGTATATTACCTGTCAATTATATATTTTTACCATCCAGTTTTACCGTTTTTAATCTTTACCGAAACCACAGATTAATTTGTTTACATAAAGTTTGGTAATTTTACACTTTTTACAATTAACCATAAAGATATGTAAATGCATTTTACACAAAATATCTGGAGGTTGATTGAGTTAAAAAAAGTTTATTTTGTAAACTCTAAATACAGACTTACTTTTAACATTCCTGTTGTTTTTTACCAATTTTTTTACAATGTACAGGGTAGGAGAAAAGTCTTTAAGGATTTTATACACAAATAATTAGTTAACAACATTATACAGATAAGTGTTGAAAGGATGAAAAAAATTCAAACAAAAAGTCTAAAAGAATTTTATTCATACAAATATTTTGTTAAATTGTAATTTAATCTTGAAAGAGTTCTCCATCCGCTATGATACATTTGTGGATTCTCTCTGTGAAACTCTTTATCGTTCTTCTGAACATATCGAGTGGGATCCTTTTCAGTTGTTCATCTATTCTGCGGCCAAGGGCATTCAAATTTCGATAAATGAAATCAGGAGTGTAGAGTTTGTGACGCAAATAAGCCCAAAGCCAGAAATCACATGGGGTTAAATCAGGTGATCCGATTGGCCACTCGATGGGACCTCGCCGCCAAGCCATCTTCCTTCAAGGTTCGTATCGAGAATATCACGGGCAGCTGCAGAGTGCAGAGTAATGTGGCGGTGTTCCATAATGTTGATAAAGCCAATTCCTGCCAACGCCATTAGTAAACTGTGGCAAAACTTTGTTTCTCAATACCTGGCAAAAGGAAACGAGTCCTGAATAACCAATGCACACCCAGACTGTTTGTGTAGACGTTTTAACTCGTTTACTCAATCGTATTTTGCGATTTTTTTTCGCCCATTAGTGAACGTTGGGTTTGTTTCCTTTATTAGTTAAACCGAATACACGTTCATCTGAAAATTTGATCTTTTGAACGAAATCTGGATCACTGTTGAACTTTTGTCTCATTGTTTCAACAAACTGCAGCCGTTTATCAGAATCATCGTCGTATATGAACTGAGAGTAAATGGGTTTGTAATCGTAGATCCGTGGTACCCCTGTGATTTCCATATTTTTGCTACTGAAAATTTGAAAATATCCACTTCCTGTGCGATTTTTCTCGATGAAGTTGTTGGATCGACTTGAAAAGTGGAACGACATTTTCTATTTTGTTGTTCCTCTCGCCGTCACTGGCCTTCTGCTTCTTGGACGATCTTTTACCAGGCTCCCTGTTTCCAAGTTTAAGCTTCCAGTATCGAAGAGTGGTTGCATTTGATGGTGGTTTATTATATTTTTGTTGAAATAAACGCAAACTTTCTTCACAATTATTATAAGAAATAGTCCATGATACAAGATACACTTTTTTTTTGTAATAATTTCAATGGCGCCTAAAAATATACCTAGTATATTTGTTTCGGTGAGTTATCGGAAACGTTTCGTACATACTTCACGCACTGAACCACTGTACACTGTAGGGTGGATCACTTTTCACTTTTTTTTTAAAATTATAGCTGGTCAAACTTTTCCCATGATTTGGTTCAGTGGAAGTACACTGACACCATTTTTACCAAAATCTATCAATATTTAGGGGTCGCGCATCGACCTTGAAAATTTCAATTTTGGAAATTTGGCCAAATTAACAATTTTTTACTGAATAAAGATAAATCATCAAATGACCATATTTTCTGAATCCTCTCAGTGAAAGAAATCCTCTCAGATACTTACCAAGTTGATAGGACAAGTGGTTTAGAAGTTATACTCACCTTGAGATAGCATTAAAATTTAAAATATCGTATTTGTCCCCGTACCTCCATATGCTGTCTGCGATTGTCTGCTTTTTAGGATAAGATAAAACGAATAAGGAAAGATCAAATTTATTTTGTATTAAAACGGTTTACCGTTATCACTAAAGGCACTTACTCCGGTGCCCCTAACTAGGTTCAAAAACTGTATGAATCGTGGTTACAACACACGTCATCTTAAGGCGTGCGCCATGTACTCTCTCTGCTAACTCCCTTTCCCTCTGCGCTACGTCATCTTGGCAAGTGACGACTTCTTGAAGTCACCGAGTTCTTTCCGGCTCTTTTCCACGAGCTGAAGAAGACCCTGCAGCTGTGACTCGTCTTTTGTGACAGTGTTCGCGTAATCTTCTATCAGTTTTATCCC